>PVLD010004613.1:96560-123055 GCA_004027595.1 Dinomys branickii
TTTGATATGTGGTTGAGGAATTGATACTGATGAAATACATTTATATCTGCAGGTAGATATACTTAGGGATATTTTGACATCAAGAAATTTTGTCCAGGGGCTGGGGATATAGCTCAGTGGAATAAGCGCTTGCCTAGCAAGCGCAGGGTCCTGAGTTTGATCCCCAGTACCACAAAAAAAAAAAAAAAAAAAAAGAAATTTTGTCCACCGGCCAGGAATTTAGCTCAGTGCTGCAGTACCTGCCTGGCAAACATGAGGTCCTGAGTTTAATTTCTGGTAACCAAAAAAAAAAAAAAAAAAAGAAGAAATTTTGTCCACACTTGTATTATAGAAGTAATTTGCTTCCCAAATGAAGAAGGTATAGCATGAGCATTTCTTACTGCTTCTCATCCAATGTTGTTTGGATAAAACCTGTGTGAAACTCCATCTGAATTTCTTTCCTGAAGTCACGAGCAAGAACCATGACTTAACACTCATGCAGTCAGAACCCCATGTCCTTGTCAACAAAGCCTTAGGGTATGCTGCCTACCATTACAGTACTCACGGGCAACCCCTAAACTGTCTTCGTGTTTACATGATGCTACGGTATAGAGTTGGGGGTTTTGTTGTTGTTGTTCTAGGAACTAAACTCAGGACCTCAAACATGCCAGGCAGGTGCTGCCCTGCTGAGCTATATACGTCCCTGGCCCCTAGAGATTTGTTAGGATATTGTAAAGAAACCTTGATAAATAGGAGAATGAAATGGGAGACCCCATATGTGGAAAAAAAGTCAGAAAAATAGACCTGCTTCATGAAATCTCTGGCAAGCAGATATGATCCAGTACTTTCAAGGTATAATTATTGGAAAGAGAAAGATGAATAAAGCTTTTTGCTGAAGACTGTCTCTTTGTGCACTGGAGGAAATTACTCCGCTGGACTGTCCACTTTAGAAATCCTATGGCATTGCCAAGGATCAATGTTTCTGATGCAGGGATCATGCTTCTCTTATTCTTACCACTGGCCTTTGCATAGCACCTGAGTCGAAGTGACGGGTAAAGCAATCAGGGTGACTGAACTCTGTGGTGAGGGGCACTGGGATCGCGGAAGACCAAGAGTGTACCACTGGGACATTTCTACACTTCAGGGAGAGAAAGAAAGAAGTCAATAAAAAGGAAGCATCCAAGAAAGAAAAGTATGAGTAAGGTGTTTGGTTTGTTTTTTTATTTGTTTGTTTGTTTTTGTGCCAACCTCTATAAATGTCATTATCTTTAGACTTTAGTCAAAAATATAGTTTGAAGGCAACATAGTTTTGCTCTGTGTGGTGCCAATGGATCTCTACCTAGGGTAAAAATAATCCATGAGTACTAGACAAAACAAAGCAAAATTATGCTTAAATATTTCCAAGTCACCTCTTTCCCTGTCTAAAAATTCTTAAAAAGAAAAACTTTTCGAGTAGATAATTAGATTATTACAGGTATATAAAGGAGATCTAAAATGTTGAATGTACAGGGGCAGAATGTATAAATGGGTACACCCTGAAAGGGTCCTACTGGCTTTACAGACCCAAGATCCCCACGCTTACAAGTTGCACTGACATCTTGGTTTGAACACAGTACGAGAAGATGGGAGCTAATGTGTGTTCTCTTTTGTTTCCTAGGCCTGTGCACTCTCTAGCTCACTCTACACGGACATACCTGAAGGATCACTCATTCAGCGGCAGTGCTAGAAACACCCTCTGCAACTGGAAGATTGAAAACTGCAACCTCTGTGGTTCCTGAGGCTAGGCTCAGACTAGCACCATTGTGCAGTCAATTTGGCCCATCTTGAGGACTTTGGCTCTCAAATATGAGGGAGTGTTCAGAGTAAACTAGAGGTTATTTTACAAGGACCATCAAAATCCTCATTTGCATGTGTGAAATTCCTGTCAGAAGGCTGCTTTTCTGAATCAAGCTGGTTGAGTCAGATGAGGAGTGAAGTTTGCGAGTGTGCGTGTGAACTGTTGCGGCTCCCGGCCCTTCCCAGTCACCCTTTCCCTTCTTCGGTCCAAATCACTGGACAATTGCTTTTCAGCACAGGTGATTCCAGTCCCTACCAGTACCTAAGTGGAGACAGGTGGCTTCTGGCTGACAGGAAGGTGGTGACCTTCCTGCACAATGGATGATGTCAAGTCTTCTTAGAATACATGACCAGCAGCGGCCATCACCACCGCAGTGATGTTCAGTGAGCCCCCACATTGCGCCACAGGCTCTGCACACGTCATCTCCTCAGATCCTCACAGCCACTCTGCAAAGCGTGGTATGACTGTTCTCCCTATCTTTTAAAGGAAAAGACCCAGTTATGATGAATTCATCCTGTGTCACACAGAAAATAATGCATTTGAAAGCAAGTACCTCACATTTCCACATCTGTGTGGTTTAGGCTGTTTCGTTTGGATTTTGGCTAACTTCAATCAGCAACTAACAGCAGCAATGGATATACTAGGTCCAAAACTAAAAGGCTGTGTGAATCAGAGGAAACCATAAAGATTTATTAAAATTAATTACCTCTGTTATTTTTCTCTTAGTCTGGAGTTGTGTGAATCACTGAGAGCCTTACCGCTTCTAGATGGTGCTGTATCCTCACAAAACCTGGGCCTCATGGCAGAGGTCCTGCCCCCGCCCATTTATTTCCCAGTAGCACCCTTTGTTTGGTGTCAGCTGCTCTGTCTCTGTCTCTGTCTCTGTCTGTCTCTGCCTGCTTCTCTCTCTTTCTCTCTCTCTCTCTGTCTCTTGCTCTCTCCCTCTCTTCCTCCCCTTAGGGGAAAGGAAAGCAAACTGTAAACCAACCCCAACATTCACACTGCAGGGCGAGTGGCCAGGGTACTCCTGCAGCGCCCACTCCCCAGACTTCTTTCCAGTTGAGGGAGGAAAGTGGGCCAACTCTTCTTCAGCCCGGGAGGTGCATCTGAGTCTTCAGGACACACTTGGTCTTGGAGGCGTGTGACACAGGTTCTGCTGTCCCCTCCAGGGAAGAATGCGGCACAGTAGTTAAAATTTCCCAGCTCGCGATCCCTCCAGACCGCCTTGCACATGTGGAGGGGGGGGTGTCCCATACTCATCACCTGGACAGCAGTCTGGCAACCGCTGGCTGAAGTGGTTTATAACATCTGGATAACTGTTTCCAGATGTGGCCTTTCCCTGAAATACTTGATTAAAAGTTTTACACTCTGCATCTTGTAATAACTGACATATGCAGAGAGTTTCTGTTGTCTGGACCCAGGGTAAAGCAACGGGGTCATTCTAAAGACAAGAGCAGGACACTTCCTAGGCTCCCCACAGCATGGGAATGCTGTGTGGCTGACATCCGACTGGGCCTTAGACTCAGACAGCTCTGCATCCACATACCGACCCCTTGGACTGCAAGCAGAGATTTCAGTGATACTTTTCCTCTTGGTGCCTCAGACTTTCCCTCTGTAGGATGGGGTTGACTCTATAAACACAATTCACTATTATCACAAAACTGTTAGAAAAATACATAGGACTAGAAGCTTTTTTTACTTTTTAAATAGAATAATAACATTTTTATGACATACCCCTTTCAGGAAAAGATCACTTTTCCATCAAGGAAAAAAAAAGGAATTTTGTCTTATAAATACAGTCAGACCAATCCTGACAACCCCCAGACTAAAATCCTGAGTTCCCTCACATCTTTTGAACAAAGACATCTTGATGTCCCAGGGAAAGGGGAGGTCCGCTAGGGCTAATGTTAAGACTCTCCAAATCTACGAATGAGTCAGATAAAATGATTTTCACTTAATAGGTGCAGGGAGGTTCGGTGGCATTTTAAGTTAGCTCAAATAAGTAAACTAGTTTTATTCACTCTGCAACATTTACCCCTTTATTTTGAAAATCACTGTTATTGTACTTTATGTATAACTTACGGAACCTCTGCAGTACTCCAGGGCAGTGATGGCCACTTTACCTACACTATGCCAGGTAATCTTTACAACCTGCCTGTGAAGCCAGCATTGTGAGCATCCCCATCTTTTAGGGTAAGGAAATTGTGCCCCACAGTCCAATAGCTTATAACAAATCTTAAAGCCAACCAGACACAGACCCAGAATTTGAAATCATCCATCTACCTCCAAAGGTATAACCGAATAGCTTTCAAGCAACAATTTCGCCTTAGAATTCAGTATACCAAAATCGAGTGAAAATAAGTTCTCCAATCATCACCTGAAATCATTATGAAGGTCGCACCTGTGGCTTCTCTTGTTTACTGGGACCACAGCCAGGGCTCTGTCCACTGTATTTTCCCTCGAGCATAGCTCGTCCTCTGCTATTGATGGCTGGGAAGGTGTACGGTACAATGGCCCGTTTGTCCCCGTCTGCTTGCCCTTGTGTGGCAGGGCCCCAGCCCGTCACGGCCGGCTGCTTCCCACATGTGCTTGCAGCCGCAGTGATGAGAAATGGCAGAAGCAGGTATTAAAGGTAGAGGTTCTGGCTTATTGCTCTGGATGTATTAAAACCGTTCCCAGATCCACATGAAGAGTTTTACACACACAGCACATATGATACAAGGGAGACAGAGATGCAGACGTGGGATAACCACAGCGAGACGTGTAACCACAACAGAAGGCCGGGGAGACGGGCACAAGAAAAGCTACTTTCGCAGACTGGTTGATGGATCGTCTCCTCAGCAGACAGACGGACAGCTAGAGGTACTTATTTTTTATAAAAAGTTGACAGAAAGAACTCCAGACATCCAGGCCTGTGCTCTTCTAACTCTTATATCCAGAGCTGACTCAGCCCTGTCTGCTTCCCTTTGCAGGAGGGTGAGTTATTCCATGCGCTCTTGCTAATTATCCACAACCCGCTCCTTTCTTTTCTCACAGGTCGTTTAAATGTCTACTTGTCTGGGTTAGAACTTGAGTGGATGTTGAATTCCCTTCTGTATGTATTCCCAGTGATGGATTTCTCATACCTGGGGTATTGTTTGGGGAAATTCTTTCAATTTAAAGGCCCTTGAGATGGCAATCCAAAGAATTTGTTTTACTAGGCTCTTGAAGAAGGTGCTTGCCATTTATTGAATATCTAGCATGCAAAATAATTTCCATACGCTGGCTCCTTTAACCCTACAAGTGAGCATATGAGCAGATAAGACAGAAGCCCCTTGTCCACAGTGGGTGCACCCAAGGGTGCCCAGTGGATCCCTGAAACTTTGGCTAACACAAGAGCATACATATGTTTTTTTCCTATACATGCAAAACTATGATAAAGTTTAATTTATAAGTTAGGCACAGTAAGAGGGTAACAATAACTAATGTAAAATATAACAGTTGTAACAGTGTGCTCTAATAAAAGTAATTGAAAACTTATGAGTTGTGTATTTCTGGAATTTTCCATTTAATATTTTTTGACCACAGTTGACCACAGATAACTAAAACTGAAAGCAAAACCTGGAAGAAAGTGGGGAGACAATGTTTACCCCACTGCACAGACCCCTAGCATAGAGGAAACACACAATAAATGAAAAGGAAGGAAAGCCAGATGGCAGACTGGCTTCCTCGGCCTCCACAAGCCAGAGCGGATGGTACAAGGAGCTGCTGCGGGCCAGGAGATGCAGATTCTTGCCCTGGCCGTGCTACCAAGGCGCTCTACAACCTGGGCAAGACCATTTACTGCTGTGCATTTCTATTGAAATAGATAGAAGATAGAAAGATAGATGATAGATGATACACGCTAGCTCACTAGAGAGAGGGAGAGGGAGAGGGAGATGATGGACAGGTAGACATGAGCGAGGGCCGGGGAGAAGAGAGAGAGCACGGGCAAGCACGAGCGAAAAGCTCCTTTGGGCTTCCTCGTGACACGGTAGTCTGATTTCTACATAAAGCGTCTTCTTCCTATAACTTCCTATGACTACTACCTATTTTATACCTAGTTAGTCTTCATAATACTTTAGACTTTCCAGCTAACACACAGGTAGGGTGTCAGTATTGAATGTATGTCCCTTACCACCCATCTCTGGAGAAGAGCACATTCAAGCCGCCTTGAGACAGCAGGTTGAAGTGGCCACTTTACCCTTTCCAGAGTAGTTCAGTGTACTGTAGCATTTAAAGGTAGATTGAACCAGAAATTCAAGCCCTGTTGCACAATCACAGGTGCACATATCACATCTAAAATATGGTGATTTATAAGTTAATATTGACTTTCATGGTTCTGGAAGATTAAGGTTCAACTGAGTGGTCTCTTTTGAGGACAGAGACAGGGAGACAGAGAGAGAAATTCTATAGAATTTCAGTTCAGTGGAAGGAGAGGCTGGAGTTTTTGTTTGTTTTTCAATATTGGAGATCAAACTCAAGGCCTCAAACATGCAAGCTAGCCCTCTACCACTACCTATGTCCTCAGCCCGGAGAGTCTCAAAAGATTCCTTTACTCATGTGGCTGGGATAACTTATTAGCCATACTTTGATTCATGGGGCTTCTTCATGTAGCTAACTTGCTCTTCCTCATGGCCTGGTAGTCTCAAAACAGTCTGATTTTTTAATATTATGGCTGGATTTCTACAGAACGAACATCCCAAGAGAGCCATGAAGAAGTTGTAAGTGTTCTTACACCTAGATTCGCTTCTGCTACAGGCATTCACAAGCCAGCCCAGACACAGAGAAGTGGAGGCATATATTCCACTCTTAATGGGAGAATGACCTGGGTATACTTGGCCCATCTCAGAGCAAAATGAACTCTAGGCAAAGGATAGCTAGTTTATCTCTGTCTCTGTCTCTGTCTCTGTCTCTGTCTCTGTCTCTGTCTCATTCTCTGTCTCTGTCTCTCTGTCTCTCTCTCTCTCTCTCTCTGTCTCTCTCTCTCTCTCTCTCTCTCTCTCACACACACACACACACACACACACACACACACTCATACGCAAACAGTTCTAAACTGTATTCACTACAGGTCCAAATGTTGACTACCTCAGCAAAAAGTGAGAATTACAGGTTGAATCACATAAAAATAGTAGGCAACTGAAAGGACTTATTCATCTCTCTGTGAGATTTAACCTTGTCATTGATGGGCAAAAGAAAGCAAATTAATTGGAGGGAAAGCTCTCCAGAAGAAATTGTAAAGGTTTGTTAAGACCTAATCAAGTCTATCCAGAGGTACACTGATATTCCAGTAATCTTAAGACAGATCAAACTGTCCACTTCTGATCATTTTGGAATGAAGGCAAAACCAACAGAAAGAAGTTACCAGACTCCACCCCAGACAGCCACACAGATAAGCAAGCCTGACCTGTGGCAGTTTGGATGGGCAGGCTTAAGAATGTTGAAACTGAGGATCTGGATAGTATTACTATCAGGAAAGCATATCATAACCTCAGAAAGTGACATGCTCCCAAGTAAAACAGCAACCTAGAGGCCACCTAAAAAACTGGAGATGCTGGAGGAGAAAAGTCAGGATAACACGTTGGGTCCCCATGAAGGTGACATAAGTGCAGGAAATACAGATCCTGAAAGGTGCTAGAGGATCTATAAAAGAACAGAGCTGCAGCTCTCAGGAAGGAAAGTGACTTAGGAAGCATCGGGGAAGCAGTACAGCGATCCTCGGGCTGTGGATGCCAGTGCGGAGCTAGAATTACTGTGGCTTGGAAGGTGAATCTAAGGCCCCCGAAAGAAGCATTTCTTTCTCTTCATGACTCAGAGAAAGTCAGGAATGAATTCTTGAGACATGAAATTTAAGGAGGGTTCTGGCCTGTATCTGGAATATTTAGGAGTTGTCAGCCTTGCAATCTGATGGGCACTGCAAGAAGCTCTGCGAGTCTATGGGGCAGAGAGATGGAATAGAAAGTTATTTCCCTCTCTGGCTCAGCCTCCAGATAGGGACTCATGGTTTGTTCTTCATGTTGTAGAACTATTAAAAGCGAAAGACCTCAACAGGTCGATTACAATCCAGGAGCCAACAAAAGGCATTAAGTGGACATATTCTAACAAGCATAAAAATTTGCAAGTCCTTTGAATTTATATTCCCACTTCTGGGTATTGAATACAGCTAAACCATTCTCAAGTAGGGCAAATGTACATATATGAAAATGTTCACCTCAGCATTATTAATAAATAGACTAATTCAGTGCTTCTCAAACTTTGATATGCATACTTTAGAGAGCTTATTCAAAGGGCGATTCAGTGAGTCTGGGCTAGGGCTTGTGACTAAGTTTGTGACAAAGTCCCAGACGATAGCCATGCTAAAGACCACTCTCTGTGAGGCCCTGAGTTTGATTCCTGGTACCCATAAATAAAAAAACCACGCTCTGAGTAACAAGAGTTTACTTTCTGTGCAGCTTAAAAATAAAACATAAACTCCAGTAAAGTGTGACCAAATAAATGATTTGAACTTGCAATGTTTTTGTGTGTTTGTTGTCATTCTGTGAGACAAATGTTAAATCTAGATGATGACAGACAGATAAATAGATGGTGAGTGGACAGATGGAGGGTG
The DNA here is from genome assembly GCA_004027595.1 of Dinomys branickii. Lineage (NCBI taxonomy): Eukaryota > Metazoa > Chordata > Mammalia > Rodentia > Dinomyidae > Dinomys > Dinomys branickii. The sequence continues at coordinate 105,005 of PVLD010004613.1, forward strand.
TCTACCCACACGGTGTGGAGCACTTCGGCCTTAGTTCTGTCCACTGTATGGTCCTGGTCTGCTGCTGACTGGGTAAGTAGGGGCCCAGAGAATGAGGGAGTCTTTGTTCCTTTGCTACCCCAATGCATATCCCGTTTCACCTGAACAAAGCTAAGCCAAAGAACAAATGGTAACAGGTGGGTGATAACAGGAGACGTGAGAATAGCTGTTTGGTAGAGGTGTAAGTCCTGACTGTGTTTTTAGAAACAAAATACAGGCACCTTTGGGATGGATACTGGACTTTACTTTGTAGGTCACTTTAAATAAAAATAAAATAAAGACAGAGAACAGAGACAGAGAAAAGGACAGAAGCAATAGTTTGCCATTCCTAAGGAACAAAAAAAGGAAAGAAAAGAGGCAGTAGGCAGGGTGAAAAGCAATGCCCACCTAAAGAATATATGGGAAAAAAAGAAAAAAGAAATAAATGAAATGAAGTGTGAATAAACTCAAGGAAAAGCTTAAAAAATGCTTACTGGACAAGGCGGTACTGAAGAAAGGAAATCTTACCTTGTAAGACCTCACTTGAAACAAGAAGATAAAAATCCTTTATACAATCAGCATACAACAGCAAGGAGATATAAATTTTCAAATCCCACCGAAAGCCTGGAAGGGAAGTTAGCAAGACAATGCTGAGTGTGCAGTTGAGAGAATGAATCATTTCTGTGCCTCACTCTGGACAAAAAGGTAACAGCCCGGGAATGAGATGCATTTTCTAACAAAAGGGTCGGGCATTGCTCAAAGGCTTTTCCCTAGCCACACAAAGCAGTCAGAACACTGAACTCAAAAGGGCAGGGTTCTCACAAAAGCAGCAGCTTAAGAAAGAAACACCGCGCCGGGAGGCACTTGCAGATGGAGGAGAAAGAGCTGGTCCCCTCCGGCACTGCACAGAATGTGGAGTCACTGATGAAGGAAAGAAAGTGAGGGCATTAGAATTTGCTGGCACAGCCACTGTTGTGGAAAGATTATGGGGTTTTCTGAGGATACAATTCTTGAGCAAAATTGGATCGCTGGGGCAGAGACCATGAGTTTCTCTGTTGTGAGAAACCACAGTTGTGAGAAGAAGGTTAAGATCGCTTAAAATAATCAAACTTACTTAAAAACATTTACTGACATGTCTCTATGTCTCCACACTACTGATAACAACAACAACAGCAGCACACACACACGCACCCAAAGACCCTGGATTCCAAGAACAGAAGCTCAGTGTGGCATAATATTGGAGCCACATATTTTATCTTCACCAAAAATCATATAACGTTCACCTTTCCGGACAAAAACACAAGACTAAGAAAGAGTATAGCATATACATGGAATGTTTGCTTTTAAATAGTTGGAAAAATAGGTAATCACAATAGATTGGTTTCTTGCCTCACTGTAATTCCTGCCTAGTCACTATGGTAACCAGCCAATATGGCCCTGGTGGTCACGTGTTGTGCTCAGTCAGTATAGCGCCAAGCCAAAATGGCGCTGGCCAGTAGAAGTCAAAGTCAATATGGTGCTGACCTCTAGAGGTCAAAGCCAATATGGTGCGGGCCTTTAAAGGTCATATACTAAGTGCCATCCTTCTTCCCCTGAGTCAAATTAGGACTTCCTACTTCCCTCTTTGTAATATCCTGTTTCCCTTTCCCCATTCCCACCCAATCCTGGTCTGCTATGTCAGGCAGTGGGCCTCCCAATCCCCACCTCCCGCCTGGGCCTGTTTAGCCCAGGATCCCACGACAAGCCCTCGGAAGTTCCACGTTTCCTTTCTTTCCCCTACTGTGGTCTTCTCCATGCCCACAATAAAGGCATTTTATATTTTGCTTTACTTCTCTCTCTGCACTGGAAAAACCTATCAACAATGACAACCATTATAGATTAACTCTCCAGGATCAGAGATATAGGGTGAAAGCAACATGGGGGTGATGCAATTGGGAGGAGCAGTCTCCTAGTCACATTTTAGAACCACTGGTAATTCTTTCACCTGTAAAAATGAACTCTGATAGTACTAGTGTTTCTCTAGACTTGCTTTTTATTAAAACTTCTATTGAAATCTGTTTTCAAATGTTCATAAAGAAAGGCCTAAGCTTCAATGAGAAGCAGTTTTGAAAACAGCTAGAAGCTTGGAAATTGTATGCAGATTAGTTTTGTTTATGAAATTGAGTTTCAAAGATATACAGGAGGGTGGTATTCCTTCCCTTCCCTTCCCTTCCCTTCCCTTCCCTTCCCTTCCCTTCCCTTCCCTTCCCTTCCCTTCCCTTCCCTCACCTTTCCTTCTCTTCCCTTCTCTTTCCTTCCCCCCCCCCCTTTTTTTAAAAAAAATAAACATCTTTTCCTGACAGGTTCATGATGGAGTTGTTACAGGGCATGGGTAATCTTGCTGACATCTTGATCTCTAATCCCTTGTCTGATTTAGAAATTTCCAACTTGGAAAGGAAAGATGCAGAAATTGTAGTTACAGACAAATACACCTTACATCTTTCCTGGTTTTCTCTCACACTTCAGAAGGAGTTTAGATCTTTTTGTGTCATGAAAAGAAAATCTCTCCACCAATGGGAGGCAAATAGCTGGAGACTTTGATATGTATGAGCAGCAGACAAAAAGGAGATTATTGATAGTTTCCTGTTCTTTGAAAGGCTGTGTGCAAATAGATTTTCCCTTAGATCAAAATAAGAAAAAAACAAGGCTGGTAAAAGCTTGGCTAGAAAGGGATTGATGTTTAGGAAAGTAATTTGCAAGTAGGTGGTTATATTTCTTTAAGCATTTTGTTAGAGTGTGTGAACATTCATCTTATAAAAACTTTTTCTTTTCTTTCTTTCTTTCTTTCTTTCTCTTTCTTTTTCTTTCTTTCTTTCTTTCTTTCTTTCTTTCTTTCTTTCTTTCTTTCTTTCTTTCTTTCTTTCTTTCTTTCTTTCCTGATAGTATTCTTGTTTCCAAAGCAATAGGCCTTAATTTTTCTGTATGACCAATGGAAACCAAAGTGAACTGTGTAAATTTGTAATTATGTTATGAATGATGCTGCCCAGTAGATGGTACAGTTCTGGCTGGTCAGCTGTAAACTTCTTTAAACCACATGTTTTGTCCTGTATGTTTAGCTCTGCACTCCAATATATTCAACTGTTCATTCATCATAAAAACTTTTTGAAACAACAGAAAAAAATTGTACTATTGCAAGAAGATAAAAGTTTTAAAAAAGAGAGACATTTAAAGCATAATGTTCATGTTTTTGCTAGTCAACAATTATTTTATGGAAATAAAATTATTGTATGGACTTTTATGGAAAGTCTCTGCAAAACCAAGAAACCCTGTTAAAACTCAGAAAGTTGTTGGAGGTCAGTGTGCTTTAATTTGTATTGAATTTCTTCATTGAACACTATTAGGAATGAAAAATCCATTCTAGAAAATAATCCACATGGTTTGTATGTTTAAAAGAATTAAATTGAAGGTACAGATTTCTTCTAGAACAAATCACATTGACTTTTCAAATGCTGGGTTATTTTAGGCAAACCTGAAGGTCGTTTGTATTAATAATAGAGGAGAAGCCACTTGAGCCAGGCTTCCATCCATTACTCCCCCAGCAGCCTCTCAGTCCACCAGAGAAGGGCCTGTGCTGTTCACATGAGTGTGGAGCAATGACCCCTTTTCTCTTCTTCATTGGCTTGCTCTTCCTTTATTCTTTTCTCACTTTTTTCAAAATGGGGAACTATAAAATATAACTTGATAAGCATATAGTTTGATAAATAAAATTACCTTCCAGTTGTAATTAAAACTACTTTCAAGGGTATGGGAAAACTTTAAACTGTAAAGTGGTAAAAGATCATTAAGATAATTCTTTAGCAGATATAGATGTCCTTAAATGCTCTTAATTAGGAACTTGTGATAATTTAACCTAGTTAAAACTAAAGTTTACTTTCTTATTATTTAGAAATTATTTTCCATGGAGGTAAAACATTACCGTCAAAATGATAGTTTTACCCACTCAACAAGATACATCCAACAAGAAGCCTTGGCAATATTGTATTAGCAGCTATAACTTTAAAACGTACCTTAAAACAGGTATATCTATGTGTATGTGGCACTAGAGACCAAACCCACAGACTGCATGTACTAGGCAAATTCTCTCCCTCCCATCCTATACCTTCAGTCCCTAAATAAGATTCTAGAGCATTAATTCAGAATATCTTCTCTTTTGGGGTTGTTCCATTTTAATGAAGTCTTACGATGCACTCTACCCTATTGGCTCTCAACAAGATGTCACTGACATTATGCATAGCAATATTACATCTTTATGATGCTCATTATTCGGATGATCTTATCTTCAAAATATGATATTCAGGAACAGGAAATGAACAAAACATTTCTGGGTAGACAAAAACAACTTTTCTTTTTTTGGTACCAGGAATCAAACTCACAACCTTGCGCTGTACTGCTGAGCTATAGCCCTGATCCCGAAAACCAACTCCTAAAAAATACCAACCCAACAGTGCAAAGAGACAGCCTATAGAATGCAAAAGAATTTTTGCCATCTATACTTTGGACAGAGTACTAATATCTACAATCTATAAAGAACTCAAAAACTTAGACCCTCAAAATAAATGACCCAATCAAAAACTGGGCAACTACAAGGAATAGACACTTCTCAGAAGAAGAAATACAAATGACCCACAAATACATGAAAAATGTTCAACATCACTGGCCAGTAGAGAAATGCAAATGAAAAAACACTGAAATTTGATCTTACTCCAGAAAGAATAGCCATCATCAGGAAATCAAGTAATAACAAATTCTGGTGAGGCTATTGTTGAGAGCCAATACGGTAGAGTGCACCTCCTACATTTTGGGGGGGCGGGTAGAGGGAATATAAACTAGCACAACTATTACAGAAAGCAGAATGAGGATTCCTCAAAAATCTAATACTAGAAATTCCATTTGACTCAGTTATTCCCCTTCTAGGTATCTTCCTGAAAGAGTTTAAGACATCATATTATAGTGATACATACATACCGATGTTTATAACAGCACAATTCATAATAGCCAAATCTTGGAAGCAGCCCCTATATTGATCAACATATGAATGTATAAAAAAATGTGATATTTATACACAATGGAATAGTATTCTGCTATAAAGAAGGATGAATTTCAGCCATTTGTAAGAAAATGGATGTGCCTTGCAAACATAATGATAAGTGAAATAAATCAGACACACAAGTTTAAACACTGCTAGTTTTTCTCATATAAGAAAAGCTAAGTGTAAGTAAAGAGGAAAATAAAGGAAAGAAAATGTGATATTTTTATAAAATGGAATACTACTCTGCCATAAAGGAGATAAATTTGATTCATTTTTACAAAAATGGATATACCTTGAGACCAGAAGTTAAGTGAAATAAACCAGACACACGAATCTAAACATTGCATGGTTTCTTTTCTATGCGAAACCCAAAGGGCAAAATAAAAGAGATAATAAGAAAGAAGGAGACAGATCTTTTACAAAAGAGAAGGGAACCAAGAAATGGAGGGAGGAGGAAAGAGAGAGGGAGAAGGAAAGAGAGAGGCAGGGCAGGGGGGGTTTAAAAAGCATTAAAACGGGTTCTGTACCGACTCCACACAACAAATGTGTTATAACAGCATAACCGTTATGCACTGCAGATGTGCTCATAAAAAAGACCTGAGGAAAAAAGCTCTGAATCTCGTTCATTAACACACACGGAAATCTCTCAGATGCTCTGCTCATAGTCTGCTTGTTCTAATTTTGAATATTTTTCTAACAAACTTGCACATTTTTCTCCCCCTTCAGTACTGAATTAAACGCAAGGCTGTGTTAAATGCAGACCACTGACAGCTGCCGAAAGGAGAAAGTGACAGTCTGTACATTACAGGAAGCAGGAAAAGAAGCCATGGAAGCTGAATACTGCCTCAAAAACGCTAAGCCTGAGACCCTTTCCCATAGGGACGCACAGCTCGACACACCTCAGCGGTACCTGACAACATGGAAACACTTCAGCACGGCTGGGGCGGACTCTTAACACTGACCGCTGAATCGTCAAGAAAAGATACAACCAATTAAGGCAAAGAAGATGGATTCTACTGCAATTATTCTATCCAACACTACTAATTTTTAAAACTGAAAAGCAAGAATCACAGTATCTGGAAAATGTACTTATATTAAACATTGTATTCCTGGAACAGGCCTGAAAAGTAAGGCAACTCTGGGACTGTCAGAATCAGAGTAATTCAGAGCACAGCCAAGTAACGACCTCTGAACTGGGGAGCAACTCCTTTGCTTTCAGGGCTCGATCAGGAGGAGACAAGGAGGTAGCGTGGATACCCAAGTGGAGCTGCTTAGACCATCAGCTGTTCCACAGCATTCCCGTGTGCTGGACAGGGCTCAGGCTTCCAAGTTAAATCTGCATGACCCCCTGTTTCCACAGCCCACAAGTTTGACAGCATTGAACCAAGTACTCCAAGTGTCAACTGTCTATCTGTAAATAGGGATCATGATACTCAACCCGGTGAGCTGTTCAAGCAGGGCCAGGTCTCTGTGCTGAGCTTAATCCCGCACAGTTCCTGCCTGTCTTTTTCCTCTAGGCGAGGACCTCCTGAGCAGTTAACCAGGAGTACAGTGCAGGAGAGACAGACAGAGGTGGCTTTTGCCAACCGGTGTTAAGGAGTAGATTCAAATACAATTGACAGATGGGCCCCTTTGCCTCCCCACCTCAACCCCAGCATTCCAGAACACATTTCTCTGTGTGCATGACGTGGGCCTCCCTTTTGAAAAAGGTCGCAAACGAAAACAATGGTAATGGTTGGAAAAACCTGGATCTTTGGCAGTGCAATTACATATGCCCAACATGTTTTGGGAATGGTCATGAACATTTCAGTCCCACACATATTCCTCTAACAGCATACAATGGAGGTTTTGTTCCATGCATTCACTTGTTCACTATCCACCCAACATTTGCTACGAGGCACTCATGCTTGTAGTACTATACCAAGCACTGGATATTCAAATGCATAATCTCAGGCCTGTTACAGCTGTTGTAGACTGACAAGTACCTACCACCTTGCTGTGCAGTGTGGCCTGGAGATCAGCAGCATTAGCGTCATGTGGACGCTTGCTAGAAATTCAGGCTCTCAGGCCTTACTTGGGCCTCACAAATCGGACTCTGCATTTTGCTAAGAGCTCTGCACTGTTGGTGTGTCCAAAGCACTGCTTTGTCCTGTTGCAGCTGGTAGGCTGTGCTGTGTACTGGAGGGCTGTGGGGCACAATGAGAACCCTTGACTTATTTGTTTTGATTTCATGTGAATCAAAAAAGGCTGTACAGTCAGAGTGACCTGTGTTTGTTTGCTAGGGCTACCATAGCAAGTACCACACATCTGGTGGCCTAAACTAGAGGAATTTACTGCCTCACATTCTGGAGGCTAGAAATCTTATATTTAGGTGTCAGCAGAGTTGGTTTCTTTTGAAGACTGTGATCAATTCCATGATTCTGTCTTAGCCTCTGGTTTAAACATTCAACCATCCTTTGGCTGGTGGATGGCTGTCTTCTCTGTATAGCTTCCCTTTGTTTTCTCCGATGTATGTTTATCTCCGTGCTTAAATAACTGATTATGGCTGACCCTAATGGTCCCATCCTTAATTTGATCACCTACAAATACTCTAGTTCCAAATAAAAGTACATTCCCAAGTACTGGGAGCTAGGACTTCAGTATCTTTTGGGAGATACAACTTATACTTTAATCCTTGGCCCCAAATTGGGTGATGACTCAGTGTTGGTGAAGCAAACTGAGGAAGAGCAGATGAGGGTGCTTCACGTGATGGGACGGGCCCCAGTAAGCACCTGGGTGAGGCAGTCTGCATAAGGCACCTCACCCCCTCAGTAACCATGGCTGAAGAGTAGGCACAAACCAGAAGGCAGGTGAGGAAGAACACAGATCTACTAGAGAAGTAGACAGGCTTCAAAATGATGTAACTGATGTGTTGAGCTTTTATTCTGTAAACCGTGGGGAGACAAGCAGCAAGTTCCACTTTTTGGAGGCATGGCCAGGTTTCCAGCTCCTAGCAGTAGAGCATTGGCTAGACCATATTTGCTTCGGGGAATGGTGTTATCACCACAAACCCACTGCTCTGGTTCCACTGGGACATAGTGAAGGCCTGAGCCTGGGAACCATCAAGGAGGATGAAGAAGTATTGGGGCGGGGGATAACAGTCAGAGGAGAAGGAGACAGAGGCCAATGCCAGAGTCTGTTTGAATCCTAGGGTTTTACTTAGTCTGTGGATACGGTGGGTGCCCCGCTTTATGGCTCAGTAATTGCTCTGCCCACAGTACCCTAAGATTTGTCTTCCTTCAGAAATAAAATGTTTGGCTAGAGTTAGTGGGACACACCTGTAACCCCACCTATGTGGGAGGCTGAAGCAGGAGGGTCACAAATTCCAGGCCAGCCTTGGCAAGATTGTCTCAAAATAAAATTTTAAAAAGAGAAAAAGGAAGAAGGGGGTGGGGGATATAGCTTAGCTGTTGAGTACTCCTGGGTTTAATTCACAGAGAGAGAGAGAGAGTTAGAGAGAGTCAGAGAGAGAGAGAGAGAGAGAGAGAGAGAGAGAAAGAGAGAGAGAGAGAGTCAGTCCAAAGGAAAAGCAAAGGATGCTTTCTTTTTTCATCATCCTCGTCTACCATCCCCCCAAAAATCAGCCCAGGAACATGAGCAGACCGAAGATATTCATTCAGCAATGTTCAGACAAAACTATAGCCGGAGAAACATTCATGACTCTCCTGGGATTCAGATCAAAGAACACAGAAGAAGAACCTGGATTGAAAGGCAGTCTCTATCTAACTAGAAACTTTCGGAATTAATTTAGAATCTTATCTTCCCCAAACCTTGGAGGCAGGCCAGCTCTTACAGAAGGGTATTGGAAGAAAAACACTAAAGTATCAAATGGCTCAAAAGATCTGATAAACACGAGTGCTTGCTGAAAGGCAGGCTGTGTTCAAAGCCCAGTGATGGACTGGGGAGTTAAAGGGGATCCTTCTAATCCCGTGTTCAATCTAACTTTGTGTAAGCCCTGCTTCTCCACCCCTTCCCTAGTAAACACCGTGAATATCCCCGGATGTAAGCGGGCCTCCCTGAAAGTGGGGCAGGAAGCCCTACAATTGCATACAGTCTTCACAGAGTTCCTTCAGTCAAAGTCAGAATCATCCACAGAGTCCACTGACGGTGGAGATGCGCTTTGACAGGGGACGGAGGTGGAGTGGCAGCTAAAATTGAGACACTTCTCATCGCTGCACCTTGACGGCTTAACATTTTTCTGGAAACTGGCGATGGTAGGTTAGGTTTTTATGAACCACATGCAATCTCTATCCCGTATTCTTTGCTTTGATTTCTTTTTTTCAGCAACACTGTAATGACAGTCCTTTAAATTACTTTTAGTTTGTGAGCCATACAAAAAGAGGCTGAAGGCCTGAGTCAGCAAACCACTGGAGTGAAGGGTAGCAAAGGAATCTGTTTTGCTTAATCATTTGAAGACACTGAGGTTTCCTTCGCACCTACGCCCACTACAAAATCTGATTAATTGGACGTTTGCAATTAGCTGACTTGTTTGAGAGCTCTCCAAAAAGTCAAGACAGAGGCCAGTGTAGCCTCCCCCAATGAACACACCCTGAGGTCTCAGGGCCATAAGTGATTGATGCTCAGGAAGCAAAGGGCCTTTTGTCTTCCACTGACTGTAATAAAACTATCAGCACTATTAGGAAGCAGGATCCCCACTGAGAAGCAGAAGGGATGGGCCTGCCTCTAGGGTGTGTGTTCTTGCCCTCCCCAAACTGTCAAGGGTTGTACTTCAACTAGCTCCAACCCTCAGAGCATCCTGTACAGCAACTCTTGGAGGAGCCTTCTGGCCAGTTCCCACATGTCAGGTGTTATATTAGAAAAACACATTGGAGTACCAGTACAACAGGCCTGGTGTTTGGCTTCTGACTCCTACACATAGTTTGCATGGAACTGCAGTAGGTACCACCAACAACGCCCAGTCTGTTCAAGGTACAGACTCTTTTATGAGTGTCTAGTCTAAAGTGGTGTGGAAAAAAAGGACTAACTTGAGAACATAGAATATTTTTAAACAAAGAACAAAAAAATCAACATAGGTAGATCTCAGTTCCAAACCAAAGCCTTATTCCAATATCACAAAATTCAAATACAATTCTACCCTTACCTTGATACAGCAGCATAAACACATGCATCTATGCAAAGATGTGTATCTGTGACCCCAGATAGCAGTAATATTTTATTCCAGAAGCATTGCCAGTGAAGTTGATCGGCATGTGCATGAAGCTAGCTGGGTATTTGCCTAGTAACTTATAAAGGGAATAAACTTGCAGTGTACACTGTTGGTGCTTGGGGGGAAAGAGCAAAAACTGCTTGGGCCTCTGTAACAATTTTCTCCTTTCCTTTTTCCCTTCCAATTCTATGTAGCATGCAGCCTACTGTCAGTCTATAGTGGGCTTCCTGCCAAACCCCAGAAAGAAAAAAATGTATTTATTACTTGAATATGAATGTTTTTGTCGTGTGAGAGCAGAAGAATGCCACTCTCTTCACAGCAGACAAGGTTGTCCCTGGCTGTATACATGGGTATTTTCCTGTCCTCTTTGGAATCCCCACAAAGGCAGCTCACATTGTGTTATCCAGAAGGACATCGGGTGAAAAATGAAAGCTCAGTTTTCAGTTATTGTAGTGTTGGCTTGCTTTATGTCCAGAGTATTCTGTTCAAATAGGGCATTGGTAGAACTTAATATAACCTGAACATTCCTCATTAGAATTTCTATGTTACCAATGGAAACTTGTGACTTGAGACTTAAACATGTTCATTGGCTACTGTTGAACTGCCCAAGTTGAAAAACTGCCTATAAATAAATGAAACTGACCAATATGGTAGGCATACACATTCATACAAAAAAGTAAAAGTAAATTTCCCTTTAAATTACCTACACTTTATTAATTGAAAACATTATGTCGCACATACTGGATGTTATAAGTCATTAACATTGTAACTGATATTCTTTGGTGAATCCTTCTAGCTGTACCATCTCCATCTAAAATGCCTTAATCCAATGTCTCACAGTGCTAAGACAAGATAGATTTTGAGTTATAATACTGGACTCTGCCATGCACAGTTGCCTTCTTAGAATAGTATAGTCCACTGTCAAAATAAATGAACAGCATCTTTTTGTGGCACTTTCTGTCAGAAATGCTCTTGTCTCATGTCTGCAAATTTGATTGGTAACAGAAGCAATTCAAGGAAAAATATGTGTGGCCTGCGTCCTACTTAATGGTACTGTCTGCACGTTTGTTATTTCAGATCAGCTTTTCATAGCAACCATTGAATACATAAAATTAATTTAAGCATGTCAGAGTTAACTAGCTCCAGCTCCACTTGATAGACAATCTTGGTAAATAATCAGGATTTTAACTCCTCTGGACTTGAATTTGGGAGGCTGACAATTTTTACCCCATGGAGTTAGGAATGTTGAATAAAATATACATAGATGAGTTCAGGTCACATTTACTTGCCGGAAGACAGAACACGGATTTGCAAAGAAGCATGCACACCTATAGGCTTCTAAGTATAGAATGATTTTCATTTTTAATTTCATTTTTAATTCATTGAAATTCAGAGATACCAGGTTTTCTCTCCATGGAGAGGCAATAATAAAACAGATCTTGAGCAGGCTCTTCAGATCTTATAATTTATTCCTTACTTTTGTTAAATTTTCTTCTATATATATCTTTAAGAAGCACTTTATTATTCTCACAGTGACCATGGAGTTGGTTGGATATTTTTTCCATGTTATATACAGTATTAGTTATTATTAGGGCTGTATTAGTCACTTTTTTAGGACAAAATACCTGATACCCACATGTTAAAGAAAGAGAGCTTTATTTTGGTTCACAGGTTCAGCAGGTTCAGTCCATGGTCAGCAGCCCGAAGGACAGAGAGTTACAGAGCAAGTGCATGACAGAAGGGGCGGGGCAGAGGAAGGCTGCTCACACCATGGTGCTCAGGAAGCAGAAAGATAAGGGTGACTGGGACAAAAATTCCCCAACGACCCACCTCTTCCAACAAGGCTTTCGCACCAAACACATAAGACCTTTTATGGGGGACATTCTATGACTAAACCATAGCATCCTGTCCCCAGCTCCTGAAAAGCTCATGCTCTTCTCCATATGCAAAATGCATTTACTCCATCTCTAAGAGTCACTAAAGTCTAAACAGTTCCAGCATTGTTGAAGTTCAAACCCAAAGTCTCCCCTGAGACTCAGTCAACTCCTGTGAGTGCCTGTGAAAATCCAAAAGTTAAACATTTGCAACACAGAATGGCACAGAGCAAACATTTCCATTCTAAAAGGAATAGAGGAAGGGATAGAAGTTGGATCAAAGCAAGACCAAAACCCAGTGGGACAAATATTAACTTCTATAGTATCTGGCATGGTTGGCCCTGAATCAACGCCAGCAGTTTTCTGTAGCTGTTGATTTCAAGAAGGAGCCTAAAGTGGTATCTTTCTATGGTCTGTTGGCCATTTCAGAACTTTAGAAATGTAATGGTCAATTCATTAAAAAGAAACAAATAACTAAATAAATTTTATGAGAGGACTTCAAGATGGCAACCGGGTAGGCAGCAGAGAGAGAACCTCCCGGAGGAATGCCACTCAGACAAAGGACAGAAGGGAAAGAGGTGGGTATCCTGAACTCAGGAAGGATCTGAAATAGGAATTGAAGCCCTCGGAAAGACTAAGCAAAACCTCTGCTGGAGGAAAGGATTGAGATCTGCCATGGCTCAGTTGGAGGGAGAGGAGAAGGAGGAAGTCACTGCTCCAAACACATCCTTGGCCCACACCCTCATTCTGGTATTCGCAGCTTCAGCTTTGGAGACCCATGCTCACGGAAGCCTCCCGACTTGGCCAGGGGAAAGCAGAGTTCCGAGAGCTGGTTCAGAGCTGGAGAGGGGAGGGCACAGCCAGGAAAAGAGGCAATGGCAGTTGGGAGCAGTTGTCGAACCCAGTGTGAGGATAAGAAGTTACGACAGCCACTGGGGCAGAGTCCCCACCCTGCGGCAACCTTCCTAATCAGTGCCTGGATAGAATCAATGCAACTAGTACACAGCCCACCACACCCAGCTCTGCACCTGCCTCGAGGCGGCAGCCCCCTGCCTCTCCGCTGGGTGAGTGGCTACCTGTGGAGAGCAGCGGGGAACCTCAGTGGTGAGCCAAGGTGGCTCCCAGGGATCCTGTCAAGGAGCAGACGGGGGCTCCAGCACCACAACAGGAGGGAGATGCAGATGGAGGTGGATTGCGTGGCTCCACGCCCTTCTCACTCCAACATCAGGCAGGGAGCACGAGCTGGGTTGCCAGAACTCAGCTCCCACCCTGAACTCTCTCTGGAAGCACCTTGAGTCTCGGCGGCTTGAGCAAGCACCGCCTGTTCCTGGCAACAATGGGACGAATCCACGGTCTTCAGAACTCACCCCAAACTATTAATGTGAGCACCAAGAGGGTCTCCTTACAGCTTGCACATATGAACCTTGCATGAACCCATAGCAACAAATTAGGTGAAAAGCACCAGACCAGGAGTCTGAAAAACAACAACATACTCTATACAGCAGATCCAAGAAAATCCTCCAACTCTATTCCAGAACTAATCTTTAAACTCAGTTCATACCCTGAACTAACACAGTCAAAACGCGCTGGGGAGATTTCAAGCCCTTACACCAAGCATCGTAAGTCCGCCCAATGCCCAGCTGCAAGGGGTGGGGAACGGCAATACTGGAGATCAGGAGGAGGGAGGAGGAGAAGAAAGGGCCTCCGGTATCGAGGTAATGGGACAGAGCTGAACAGGTCACTGAGGGGACGTGTGCCCCGCGGCTGCTCCTGCTGTGGGCCCTGCGGCTGCTCCACTGTGGGCCCTGCTGAGGGCCCTGCTGTGGGCCCCGCTGAGGGTGCCCCATGGACTGGACCCGCCCCTACCCAGAGCACAGCGATGGGGCGGAGCCAGGCGGTCTGCTGTGAGCATATGTGCTTTTCCACCTCAGACCATGGCAGTTTGTATACACCCATGTATGTTATAGTATAGTCTGAGGCAGCTATATCTCTTCCCAAGGAGAGAGTCCAGGGATATAGATAAACCCAGGAATACAGTTATTATCACAGGGAAGATGACTGATTGAGTGGTAGGGCAACAGAGATGAGAGAAGAGAAAATTGAATGATCAAATGGGCCATCATCTGTGTAACTGAGTAACAAAGGTGAAGGTAACATTATGTAGGACAGCATCCAGAGCTAATTCCCTTCTTTTTTTTTTTATTTTAGAAGTGAAAGAACAAAAACATATTAACAAACAGACACAAAGCAGCATAAGAAATAGTACAATCAAAACTGATTTACAGACAAGGTGACAGGGACTCAACAATGGTTGTTGCTTTACCTATTGATAACTTCGAAGTGTATATTCATGAACACAGATACAGACATGCAAAATTGGCCAAATAATTAGTCATCTCAACAACAGAAAAAAAAGAAAAAAGAAGAGAAACCGGAAAGCATTAACAAAGCGACACAAAGTAGTACAATAACAGTATATGCTCAGAATTGAATTATAGACAAAGCAACAGAAAACCAACAATAGTTGCTGCATTGCATATTGATATTTTCAAAGTGTATGGTCAGGATAACACATACACACATACAAGATTGATCGAATAACCAGTCATCAGCTAATCCTTAACATTAAGTGACATAGTACAATAGTAGAACCATGTTAGCCCTCCTGCACATATGTATATACATATATACATACATACATTTTTGCCTCTTTCTTTTCTCCTTTCCCTCGTCCCATCTGTTCTTTGCTTTTGAACAGATTTCCTTCATGACTCTTAGTTTATATTCCCACCCTCAGGTTCTTACACCAGTGACACAATACGTTGCCTGCTCATGTACCGCTGATTTATTTCACTTATGAGTATGGTATCCGATTTTGACCATTTGCCTACAAAGTCCCCAAAACTGTCTTTCTTTATAGCTGAATAATATTCCATTATATAAAAATGCCACAGTTTTTTAATCCAGTCATCTGTGGATGGACACTTGGGTTGCTTCCACATTTTAGCTATTACAAATTGCGCTGCTATAAACATGAGTGCACATATATCAGAGTGATATGATGTTTTCAGATCTTCTGGGAAAATACCCAGAAGAGGAATAGCTGGTTTGAATGGGACCTCTAGACCTAGTTTGCGGAGAAATCTCCAAACTGCTCTCCACAGTGGTTGCACCAGTCTGCATTCCCACCAGCAGTGTAATAGAGTCCCTATTTCTCCACAGCCTCGCCAGCATTTGTTACTGGATGATTTTTTCATGCTGGCCAGTCTTACTGGGGTGAGATGAAATCTCAATGTTGTTTTTATTTTCATTTCTCGAATGACTAAGGATGTGGAACATTTTCTCATATATTTATTTGCCATTTGTATTTCGTTATCTGAGAAATGTGTATCCATCTCAGATGCCTATTTCTGGATTGGGTCTTTGAATTTGGACAGGTACATGTTTTTTTAATTCTTTGTATATTCTAGATAGCAGTCCTTTGTCTGTGGGACAGCCAGCTAGGATTTTTTCCCAATTTGTGGGTTTTCTTTTTACTTTGCTGGTGATTTCTTTAGGTGTACAAAAACTTTTCAGTAGAATGAGGTCCCAATTATTTATTCTTTGAAGTGTTTCCCTTGCAGTTTCATTTTTGTTCGTGAACTCTCTGCCTACTCCTATCTCTTCAAGATTTTTACCTACTTTCTCTCCCAATAGATTTAGAGTTTCTGTTTTAATGTTGAGGTCTGTGATCCATTTTGATCTGAGTTTGGTGCATGGTGATAGACTGGGGTCTATTTTCAGTTTTCGGCAAGAGGCAAGCCAGTTTTTCCAGCACCATTTATTAAACAGGCCTTCTTTTTTCCACTGTGTTTGGTTGACCTCTTTGTCAAATATTAGGTAGCTGAGTGGGTTTTTCATTATGGTTGCATCTTCCAGTCTGTTCCATTGATCCTCAGGTCTGTTTTTTAGCCAGTACCAGGTTGATTTTATTACAGTTGCTTTGTAGTACAATTTCAGGTCAGGGATTGTGATTCCACCGGACTTGTCCTTATTGCCCAGGATTGCTTTTGCTATTCTGGGTCACTTCAGGTTCCAGATGAATTTGAGGCATATTTTCTCTAGATCTGTGAGATATGCTAATGGTAGTTTAATGGGAATTACATTGAATCTGTACAACAGTTTTGGTAGTATGGCCATTTTCACAATGTTAGTTATTCCTAACCATGAGCAGGGTATGCTTTTCCATTTATTGAAATCCTCTTCAATCTCCTTTTTCCGAGTACTGTAGTTTTCACTGAATAAATCCTTCACATTCTTTGTTAGACTGATTCCTAGGTATTTCAGTTTCTTGGTTGCTATGGTAAAAGGTATGGTTTCCTCAATTTCTCTCTCAGTCTGTTTTTTGTTCGTGTATAGGAATGCTATTGATTTTTGGGTGTTGACTTTGTATCCGGCTACGCTGCTGAATTTGTCAATTAATTCCAGGAGTTTTCTTGTGGAGTTTTTGGGATCCTCCATGTATAGTGTCATGTCATCTGCAAATAGTGATAGTTTGACTTCTTCCTTTCCCATCCTTATTCCTTTTAATTCTCTCCTTGTCTGATTGCTCTGGCTAATGCTTCCAGAACTATGGTGAATAGGAGTGGTGACAGTTGACATCTTTGTCTTGTTCCTGACTTTAAAGTGAAAGTTTTTAGTTTATGTCCATTTAGTATGATGTTGGCTGTTGGTTTGTCATAGATGGCCTTGATCAGATTGAGGTAGAGGCCATCTATTCCTATTTTTTCTAGGGTTTATAACATGAATGCATGTTGGACTTTATCGAAAGCCTTTTCTGCATCTATTGAGATGATCATGTGATTTTTGTCTTTGACTGTATTAATATAATGTATTACATTTATTGATTTGCGAATATTGAACCATCCCTGTATTCCTGGAATGGATCCTACCTGGTCATGGTGTATAATTTTCCTTATGATTCGCTGTAATCTATTTGCCAGTATTTTGTTGAGTATCTTTGCATCTATGTTCATTAGAGAGATTGGTCTATAGTTCTCTTTCTTGGTTGGGTCCCTCTCTGGTTTTGGTATCAGTATAATATTTGCCTCCAGAAATGTGTTAGGGAGAGTTGCTTCCTTTTCGATTTCATTGAAGAGTTTGAGGAGTGTTGTCATTAGATCTTCTCTGAATGTTTTATAGAATTCTGCTGTGAATCCGTCAGGACCTGGGCTTTTCTTTGTTGGTAAGTTTTTAATAATGTTTTCAATCTCATTAATTGATATTGGGTTGTTCAGGATTTTTATGTCTTCCTGATTCAATTTTGGTAATTTGTACCTTTCTAGGAATCCATCCATTTCTTCTGAATTTTCTATCCTATGGGAGTAAAGATTTTCAAAGTAGGTATTTATGATCTTTTGGACTTCTGTGGGATCTGTAGTGACTTCATCCTTTTCATTCCTTATTGCATGAATTTGAGATCTTTCCCTTCTTTTTTGATAAAGTTGGCTAAGAGTTTATCAATTTTGTTTATTCTTTCGAAGAACCAACTCTTTAATTCACTAATTTTTTGTAGAGTTTTCTTCATCTCAATTCCATTAATTTCTGCCCTGAGTTTTATAATCTCCTCCCTTCTTTGGGCTCTTGGTTTGGCTTGTTGCTCTTTTTCTAAGAGTTTGAGGTGTAGCATTAGGCTATTTATTTGCTCTCTTTCTATTTTCTTTGTATATGAGTTCATTGCTATAAATTTCCCTCTGAGGACTGCTTTCATTGCATCCCACAGATTCTGGTAGGTTGTACTTGCATTTTCATTTATTTGTAGGTAGTTTTTAATTTCTTCTTTAACTTCTTGTGTGACCCATTGGTTATTCAGGAGGTTGTTGTCTAATTTCCAAGTGTTTATGTGG
>PVLD010004614.1:0-122940 GCA_004027595.1 Dinomys branickii
TTGTGATTGTACTATTTTCTATGATATTGGGTGTCTGTTTGTCAATATGTTTTTGTACCTTTATGTTTCTAAAATAAAAAAAAAAAACAAAAAAAAAAACAAAAGCCAAAACTTTTATAAAATTTTGAAATATAAGAGTCAATCATTAATTTTTCAATTTTCAAGTGTGTGACTACACAAGTTTTTAAACACTATAATGTGTACAGGAAATATTTACTTGATGAAAAATATGTAAAGTTGAGTGATATAATTATGTACATAAACATAGTAAGGCAATATTAAAAATCTTTTTCTAAAATTTATTAGTAGTATCATAAAGTTTGTTGTTAAAATTGTGAATTGGTTTTATAATTAAAAAGATGGTTTCCAACTGAAACACAACATATAAATTCTATCACACTTCTTGTTTCCTCATTTTCTCCAGCTCTTTCCAATCTGTATTGCTTCAATCTGCCCCATTTAAACATGGATTGATTATCTAGCTTGCTCTTCTGGAATGTAAGGCCAATTCTGATGCTTGGCTGGGCACCAGGCCAGGTGTTTCTAATCCAGGATTTCTTGACACATAAGGTTTGCTAGAAAATATTTCTTGAAAACTGCATAATCTCTAGTCAGTGAAATATTAACCTTTCTTTTTTTTGTTTTTTTTTTTTTTTTGGCGGTACTGGGGATCAAACTCAGGACCCTGCGCTTGCTAGGCAGGCACTTATTCCACTGAGCCATATCCCCAGCCCTAGTCAGTGAAATAATAAAAGCGTTACTCTTACAATTTGATCACCCAAAAGCTGTAGCATCCCTTGAAAACAGAAAACCAAAGCTTTCCTCTCCTTATTCTGCACAGAGCAGCCGGGGTAGCCAGACAGGATAGACAGGAAGTCAGAACCCGCAAGGGGCGTAGCCGGCAGCGCTGGCTGATGAAGCTGAGACTATCTGCCCTCCGTGGCCACTGACGGCCCCATGAACCAGTCGCACGTGACAAGCATCTTTGATCTGCTTGAAAGGGAGAGAAGCGAGACCCAAACTTGAGTGACATTTCGCTGGACTCCAGCAGCCCCCCCTTGTCCCTTGAATAGTTTTCTTGCAAAACTCCAACATGCTTTGGATAAATCCCTGTGATTTTGAGATTTTCTCTCCTGTTTTTGTCCCTTCAGCAGCATCAGAGTAAGTGGTTTGCTTTTGTAATGATGGTTCCACAAACTTTACTCAAAAAAGCCCTAGAAGCTGCACTAGTGCATTTTCACTGGAGGGGAAGGGAGGGGAGACAAGTGCTTCCTGAAAGCTGTGACATTCCAGCTGAAAGCAGGCATATTCCGTACACGTGGTGTCAGATACTTGAAAGCACGAAGACATTCATCCTGTTAACCAAATGTTCATGCTACATTAATACCATCATATATATGATTAATACCATCATATATATGATACCAAGTTTTTGTATTAAGGATATATACATATATTTAAGATGTATTTGTAAAGTGAGAGGAGAGAAATACTCAGTGCAGGTAATGAGCATGAATTCACTTAAAATACTGGAGATGTTGAAGTGTGCAATAACTAGAGTTCATGTCTTAATCGTACTGTATTAATATAAGGCATATTTATGAGTGTATCATGTATATATGTGAATGATACATGTGAGATAGTTGGTGAAAAGCCACTGTTGGGTCTGTGATTTCTACATTTCTGTTTATTATGCAGTTAAGTTATAATAAAAACTTGTAGTTTATGCAACACTATACAAAATTAGCTATATCAGCCTTGAGAGTTCGCTTACTGAAATATTTAGGATGGCTCTCCATTATTCTTTAGCAGGGGGACAGAAACAGAATAGCTAACAATAAGAGCACAGACATGTTATAAACATCGAATTATTACCCTAAGGAAATTATAACAATACTTGAAACCACAGAGCATAGTTGGTTAACTCGGTCCTTTTCATCTCTTCCACATATTACTTTTTATTAAATAAAGATGGAGGTCATGTAAGATATGGACAACATTAATTTTCATTGTGATTTAGAATGAAAGTACGGAGATAATTATTTTTAAAATAAATACAATATGTTTTACATAAATATTTTCATATCTACAAATTTTGCAAATATTGCATTTCAGGATTTTTTCTTCACAAGAGAAACCACAGATTTTTAGTTGTTTGCAATGTATTTTTGTTAGCACATATTAATTATATACATTTGGTTTCCTTGTGGCATTTTCATATATGTTTCAAATACATTTCAGTCACAACTGCTCCCATGGCCTGGCCTTCCATTCCCCAACCCCAGTACCTTCATCTTCTGTCTCGGAGACTCCTTTCTACTTTCAGGATCCGCTTTCTTTCTAGATTCTACGTATTAGGGAAAATATGTGATACTTGTCTTTCTGAGCCTGGTGTATTTTGCTTAACATATGATCTCTAGTTCCATCAGTTTTTCTGCACATGACACAACTGTGTTCTCCTTATGGCTGAATAATACCTCACTGTGTACATGTGCCACCTTATATGGATCCAGTCATGCCTTGCTGGACCCCTAGGTTGCTACCATATCTTGCTTTTTGAATTGGGCACAATAAACGTAGACTGGTATGTCTATAGTATGCTCACTTTAATTTCTTTGGGTATACAGTAAAGAATGCTGTCAGTGGTCATTTGGTAGTTCTAGTGTAGGTTTTATGGGACTCTTCCTAACGATATCCATAGTGGCTGCACTAATTTATGTTCTAAGCAATAAAATATGGATGATGCTTCTCCCTCACATTCACCTGCATTTATTTTTACTATTCTTGATGATAAGCATTTTGATTGGGGTGAAGTAGAATCTCAGTGGAGGTTTGATTTTCAGTTCCATGATAGTCAAAGATGTTGAACTTTTTTTCATATAGTGTCTATTTGTATTTCTTTTGAGAAATGACTGTTCAGTTCATTTGTCCATTTTAGTTTGTATTATTTGTTCTTTTGGAGCTTTTAAAAAGGTTTTTATGTATTTTGAATATAAATCCGCTGCTGGAAGACTTATTTAGCCAAATGGTAATATTCGCTTCCTCACAGTGTGCTACGCCTCCATGTCTGTTTTACACAGCGCATGTGCATTCAGTCAGTTTTGTATGCGTGAAGTAAACTGTATCGAGCCCCCCTGAATTAGGCTCTTATTCTTTCCACATCACCAGTGTTTTTGTTGTTGGCTTCCGTCATGAATTCCATGTCACTGTATCCACCAGCATTCCCAACAAGGCCACTGCACTCCGTCCAAAGCAGCACTCTTTCTCCAACACTTGCTGCTGGGACTTCCAGGACCTCAGCCTCAAGTCAAATCCCTCCCACTAGTGCTTCTTAGCCCCTTGCACAATTTTTCTCAACTTCCCAACCAATGAATATAGGCAAACCAAAGGCAACACTTACACTTCTCTCCATTTCCTTAAAATATTACTCAAATTCACCATTTTACCTAATGTTCAGTCTTAGATTTTCCCCAAGTGTATATCCTCATTTCAGCACAGACATCTCTTGAAATTGGATGCATCATCTAACGCAAATATCCTTTAGGAGGTAAAATAGGAATATCAAACTTTACATTTCCTAAACCTGATGTTATTGCACTGTAGACAGTTCTGGTAAATGGGCCTTATTTTTCTAAATTCTGAGGCTAGAAAACTTGGCAGCATATTTCCTGTCTCTTTTCTCCCCCCACCACACACACATCACATCACACTGATAGCTTGTGTCCAAATAATTAACAAATCCTGGCACCTCTACTGTAGTTAATATTTCTAGAATCCAACCATTTTCCCCATCTCTTCCTCAAGCAGCTTGGTCTAAAGGCATTCCCCACTTATACTACTGTAGCACCCTCCTTGTTCGGTCTGCTGCTGCTTTCAGGTGCTCTGCCACACAGCAGCCACTGCCTCCAAGACCGCAGGGAAATTAAAACTTTATTACGACTGTGATGTAATTTCCTGTGTCCTTCAGCCATCCCTTTGTTTTCACCTTGACTGCCTTGAGGCCCTTCAGTGTCTGGGCACACGTGCTTCAGTGCTTTGCGTTTTCTGTTCACTTTGCGGGAACGCTGTCATCTCTTCCAACAAGGGACTGCACTCGTGCTTTGCCCTCATTGCTAGGTTTCAGCCTGCATGTTCTGTTGGTGGGGGGGCTGAAGCTCCTGAATTCTGTTTTTAACGAGTGATTCTCCTGCTGCAGTATTACATACCTGCTTTATCCTTCCATGGTATTATTCCTGGCAGTGGTTTGAATCATACACACACATACTTTTTGGTTAGGAAGTTTTTTAAACAAGGAAGAAAATTAAAATGGCACAGGAAGGCTTTAAAACAGATTCCTTTCCTGGACACAAGGAGTAAGGTCTTTCACAGGCGTGGTCCCTGGGTGCTCTTTGCTCCTGTACTCTCAGCTGCCCCCTTACCTGAGCTGGGTTTCCAATAGCAGTTTTCTGATTGAGGCGACATCATCATCCTTAGGCAAACAGTCATGTCTGAGCGGGAAACTTAGCTTACTGGAGAGGATCTGAATTTGGGGGCCTCTTGGAGGTCAGTCCATGAGATGAAGCCATGTTTCTGCTACCCACTTCCTTGACTTTCTCCTTCTCACCCTCCGGTTGTTCCTTGACTGCCAATGTCAAGGTGGCAGCATGGTAGCCAGACTTTGCTTGACTCCTCTACATTGATACCAACAGGGAAAACTAAAAAGTACCCAATTTGTTTATCTGTATTTTATATCATTTGTTTTCCCATTTCAGTTCACCCTAGGCCATTTCTTGATTCTTTTTCAAGCTGAAACGTTTATTCAGAATCCATAATTTAAAAATTTTTGTCTTTGTTATCATGACATACAAAGAACAAACTAGTGATTGTACCAGACTTGAAGACTCTGCTTACAATTAAGGAAATAAATTACAACATAACTTCCTCCAAAATTTTGCTATTAATTTAAAGCCCATAAGACAGAATATCCCTCTGAAAGACTTAGCCTTTTAAAATGACGAATTGAAAAAATTTGGAAAACAAAGTAAAACACAAGTTAGAAGTTGCATATTTTTAAACAAATCAGAAAAAAAGACTTTTCCTATGTTTTTTTTTATTAATGAACCTTTATCTACATATTATATAAAGCTGGAAAAATCACCACAAATGAAGCATGTGAAATCTTCATAACTGAATTAAGATGGACAGGTTTTAGCACATGAATACTGGCTAGTCACTACACGTCCAACTTGCCCCTCACAGTGAGCTGTAAAGGGATCCTGCTCTTGGCAGCACAGGGCAGAACTTGTCATATGGAACTGAAAAAAGAGTATTCATAAAGATGTTAATATATTCTCTGATCTACAAGATATTCTGGTGCTGTTGTGTAAGATGTGCTATATTTTGTTCTGCTCTTTATGACTCTTGAATAAAGCAATAACGCATGTTACCTTCATATGCCAGCTAGCAATATTTTTATAAGCAATCTAACGATTGAATCTCATAACAATTTAAAATCAATGCACAAATTGGTATCATGTGAAAAAAGCATAAAAATAATCCAGATTTTAAATTTTTCTATAAAATCTCATTGACATTATTTATGTGTTTTGTGGTTTGTAGTGCTTAATTTATCTTGAAATTTTAAGGAAATTCTGTAACACTACTTAAGACATATTTATTGAAAAAGGATTTGGCATTTCAGAAAGTGCTAATAAACTTTAGGGAAGCATTCTGTGTGATGCAAGAGTAAAATACAAGCCTGGTGGAGGAAAGCTGTAAGGGGAAGAAAGTGGTAGGTGGATATCCAACACAGCAATTCATAAAAGCTTTACTCAGACTCGATTACTTGAATGGCACCATTTTGATTTCAACCCAGGTTACACTCATGCTTAAATAACTCAATCTGTGGATAGTGGTGGAGCACTTAGGTGATGAAGAACACAGGAAGAAAAGTGCTCCAAGCTGCAGATTGGAGCCTGCAGGAGGTATCTGACCATGAATACAATTCCTTAGTTCAGCGCAGATGGCACTGGGCAAATCCAGAGTGTGGTTATCACACACCACCACAGGTATAGAGAGACCTCAGCCAGCAAATCACCCAGGCCATGAATATTAAATATGTAATCCTAAAATGCTACTTCATAAAGTTGGGCAAATCGGAATTAAGGAGTTTGGTTCCTGACTACATAATAATGGTCCACATGGCATTGTATAGACTCATTTCTTTTTCCTAAGAATCCTTTGTGCCCTACATTTCATTCCTTCCTGCTCCCAAATTCCTGACAGCCACTGTACAGTTTACTGTTTACAGTCTTGCTTTTTCTAGAAAATCATATAACTGCACTCATGCAGTGTGTAGCCTTTTTCAGACTGGCTTCTTTCATTTATTAGTATGCAATGAAAGTTCCTCCCTGCTTCTCATTGGCTTGGTAGCTCATTTATTTTTAATGCTGAATAATGTCTTATTGTCTGGATGCACCACAGCACCACAGCTTATTTATCCACTTACCCACTGAAGGGTATCTTGGTTGCTTTCAAGTTTGAATTATGTAGCAATTATGACTAAGGCTACAATAATTGCATGTGCACAGATTTTTTTGAAATACAGTTTGTAACTCATTTGGTAAATATCACCAAGCTGAACTGCTAGATCCTACAGTAAAAAGGATGTTTAGCTTGGCAAGAGCTGTCTTCTTCTGTGGGTGTACTATTTGACATCCCCACCAGCAAGGAGTCACAGTTCCTTGGTGTTCCAGTGTTGACCCACTTGAAATTGCTTTTTGTTAGCATCCGTGATTGAAAACATTGAGACAGGAAATTATGAGAGTCATTAAGCTATGTCTCTAGCAAAATAATGCACAGGACTTGGAAAAAACCATATTTGTATTAAGGGTATTGCAGGAAATAAACAGTTGACACTAAAAACAGGAAAAGGCAGATTAAACATGCTTACTAAGGATGATAAAGTAACAGTATCAGAGGTTACTGTAGGAAACATATATGGTTGCTCTTTACTGAAGCACTCACAGCTGAGGATTAGATACAGAGTTTCGTTAGTGTTTGGTCAGCTTTTCTTTTAGTGATTCTACAATACCATTCCCTAGAGTTGTATGTAAAAGTAAAGATGTTAAGGTATGTGAAAGTTGTCTCATCTAGTATGATATATTACTATAATATGTACCAGATATTAGCCCATTTTATTGTGCTTTTACATTCATTGAGTTAGTTTTGGTTTTGGTAGTGATGTATTGAGGACTGAAGTGAATACAGAAGCCCATTGCCGTACTCTGGTGGTGAGGCAAAGGATGGTCTCTTCCACAGACATTCCTCACTCTCACAATTGATGGCTGGCAAGAGCTTAAACTGTGTGGCATTAAAAAGTGGCTTTAGGGCTAAGAATATTGTAAGGAATCCTTTGAATTGGAACGACATTGAAGGAAGTAAATTGCTGATGGATCTATTTTGCAGTAAATTGTTGTGTATTAAGGAATATTAACTAAGTACATATAATCTAGGTTTTCAATGTGTTGAATTGAGTGTGTGTGCTCTTTAACACCGAGGAAAATTTGGTGCTTATTATGCTTCCTTGTATATCTGCTGTATATCTTTGTATCTGTCACTGTATGATAATAAGCAGCAGGAAACTTCTAAATCATAAAGAAAATATAGTTAACTCATCAGGCAAGATCTAACGAGGCTCAAAAACAATTTAAATAAAAGGGAATTTAATTCCAGTGAGTGACAAGTTAGGGAGGCTTCAGGGGATGGTGAGAAAACCCAGACATTGCACAAGTAAGCAGCTGAGAGGACCCCTTGTGGGAGGATTAGAGAAAAGTCATCTGGGGGCTGGGTAAGGCCCGAGGAGTTCGGAAATCAGTGGTACTGTGACAGGTCTTTCCATGCAGACACAATATGAAAGGCACTGGGTTACTCTATAGGTGTTGCTGAATGTGAAGGGGCAAGGGAGAAGGTGAGGAAGAGGGAGAGGGAGGAGAAAGGTGAGTGGGAGGGGGAGAGGGAGGGAAATGGATTGAGATTCTTTTCCTGCTAGTGCTGGAAGCCAGTCCCCAGAGTCACTCACAGGCTGATCCAGATGAAAGCCAGGATTACTGGGCTACACAGCCTGCAGAAGTCAACATCCCTATGAAACAGAGAGGGAGGCTGGAGAGTCTCGCCGACGTGAAGCCAGCGTGGCAACCACTGCTCAGTGCTACAGAGTTCGGACTTTTATGAATGTTGGGGTTGTGAGACCTCAACTGGCCCAAAATTTTTCCTCCGATTCTTTATTCCTCATTTCAATAAGTAAAACAAAAGACTGTGATGTAGATAAAACTGTCCTTATGGGAACATTTACTTTGGAGTTTGTATTTTGACATTTTTAACTTAAAATTCATGAAGCTTATCTCTGACTCCTTTCTATATTTAGCTAATTATGGGAGTTTGCAGGCTTTTTAGCATTTTGATAATATTACAAACGAAGGCTTTAAAATGGTAAAAATGTTGTCTAAATATGTATTCCATAATAGTTCGATTAGGAAAGTAGTACAAGGTACTTTCTTAGTAATTTATTCTATAAATGCAAAAATGTCACTAAATTGGACGCATAATGCATGATTTTATGCTCCTGATACGCCCATACCCTTTAAGAGATAGCTTGACTCCAGCCCTCTACTTCACATCATTTTTCCATAGATTCCTAAAGTTTCCTGCCTCCATCTGTTCAGTGGGTATTATCATTTGATACACAGAAATAAGGTTTAAAAATTTTAACTAGTTGGTCTTTCTAGACTTTAAATGTTTGATCTTTAAATTTAGTTTTTATTCCAACAAACTGCTCTTTCGTGATCATAACACGTTTTGGTAACATTACATAATGATATAACAAACGGTTCTCCTCTCATTTTTCCCAATGGTTCCATTGGTTAATATAATGCAGTCTCTCACACTGCGTCTCAATGAATGTCCTTGGGTAACTTTGTTTTACCGGGTTAGTACATACAGGTGTGTCATCTTAAATCTGGCTACAACAGTTGGCTTTGGGAACTCAACCCTGAGAGCTAATTTCTGACTTATAAGAAATCTTCAAATTGAAATATATTACAGGCCCTCTTAATCAATATGTTCATCTGATAATAGTATGCACCCATAGTGTCATAGATGAAAACAGCTGAGGTATTTCTATCCCCCATCGAAGTCTTATATCAGTGATACCCATGATATGTCTGATTATGATATATATGATAAAATTTAATGAGTTAAACTGAATTTAATACAGAAAAATGTCTAAATGTTACTCAATATTATTAGGAAAGGATGTTAACATCATTTCTAGAATATGAAGCTATCCCAAAATTGAAAGTAATGTATCTGGAATATTGTTTTCTGTTTTATTTTATTTTGTTTTGTTTCTGGTGGTGCCTGGGATCGAACTCAGGGCCTAGTGCATGCTAGGCAAGCACTCTACCACTGAGCTACATCCCTACCCCATATCTGCAATATTGTAAATTCAGAAGACTATAATGGGGAACAAAACCTCCATCTTGATTGGCATGAGGTGCACATTTAACTTATCAACAATCTCTAGTTAGATTATAGGTCTTTTCCTGCTTTAACTACATGCTGTTTTAGTCTGCTTGGCTGCCATTACAAAGTACGAAAGCTGTAAGCCGAAATAACAGAAATTTGTCACAATTTTGGATGGTGGTAAGTCCAAGATCCAGATCCCAGCAAGGCATGTTTTTCTTCTGAGGTCTCTTCATCTTGTAGGTGATTACTACGTGGTTACACCCTCACATAGCATCCTCGTGAGAATGAGCAATCTCTCTGTGACTCTTCTTATAAGGACACTTACCCCACTATGTGAGCTACACATTTGTAACCATGTCAGACTCTGCCTTCTCAAGTTGCCAGCTTCTAATATACCATGGGGATTAAGGCTTCAAAATATGATGATTAGGAGGGCACAAACATGCAGTCCATAACACATAACACTGCTCACCAACATTCTGATAATTACTTAGTTTGGACCCTTCCCATTACACAGATGAGAAGGAGTCACAGATTCAGGCTTTGAGCTGGGATTATGATATATCGAGAATGTAAGTCAGTGAGAGACTAGGTAGGACATACGGACTCAGCACATAAAAGTAGGACAGAGTACTGTGGGGAATACAAAACACTAAGCCAAGCAGATCATCCAGGAAAAATGTCAATCCAAGTGGCACATGTTGAGAAAGAATATCCAGGCAGGAGGGAAGTCATAAGGGCAGAACTGCCGAGCGGGGAACAATGCAAAAGAATAGAATGATGAAGGGCTAGATGCAATGCTCAAACGCCTGAGGAGCAAAACTGCCGCTCTTTTTATGGCCAAGGAGGGATGTTGTTAAAGGGTCTATCCCACTCAGCTATATGTTTGGCTTCCACTTTGGCTTTATCACATAAAAAGAATATTTTAGCTAGAAGTGTAATCTTCACGGCAGTGCTATATTTTCGTAAACATAGCAAATAAATTGGTCTTGCGTTTTGTGTATAACATTTTACTTACCTAGATAATGCAAATTCTCTCCGAATACAGATAACTCTAAGATCAGAAGTAAGATTATTAATAACAGCTAAAAATACAGAGCATTTAACATATAGATAACACTGTAAAGAGTTAGCTTATTCTGACTACTCTTTTCATATTATAGAAGGGTGCTTAGTTTATATTAAAAAAAACATTCTCCATAGGCCAGATGTGGTGGCTCACACCTGTAATCTAAGCACTCTGGAGGTTGAGGCAGGAGGATCACTGGAAGGTCAAAGGCAGCCTGGTCTACACAGCGAGTTTAAGGCCGGCCTGGAGTACATAGTGAGCTTCTGTCTAAAATAAATAAATAAATAAACAAATAAATAAATAAAACAAAAACAGAAAACAAGAAAATTGTAAATCTCAGTGACTTTGAGCACAACAAAGATTTACTTCTTTCATAGCCCAATTTTGCTTAGCTGGGAAAGATGGCTCTATTCCACAGTACTCAGAGATGCAGGCCCATTTCATCTCATTGCCATGTTGTTTTATATCCTCTGGCTCTTTGCTGAATTTTTTGTACCTGACAAACTCAAGAGGAGAAATGTACAGAAATTATATTAATATCAGCTATGGGTGTGGAATACATTCTTTTCATATGTACCCCACTTGCTGTACCTTTCATTTAACTCCACAGACTTCAAGGGTAGCTTGGAAAGAGAGTCCAAGCCACTTGTATCAGGGAATGGTGAACAGTTATATTGTCCTTGCTGTATCTCCTTATCTCAACATTTCTGTACAGTCTCTTCATCAGTGAGAAAAGCCATGAAAAAGCACTTAAAATACTCTCCCATATATTTATTATTTGGCAACAGAAGAAAAAATATAATTTTTAAAAATGTGATTAACTGTAAGCTAGGTGGTACAGCCTTTGTGCACACTTCAGTTTCACGTGGTGTTGGGCATTTGCATGAGTTGATCCATATTCCAGCAACAACTAGACTGTGTATAATATGAATGGAGAGAATTGCAGCCAATAAAATACCTTTAGGATGAGAAGCCATGTTCGTGCATACCTTTAGTATGAGAAGATTCATCATCATCTGAGAACGGTAGTGAAGATTCCGTATGTTTTCTTTCTCTTCAAAGAAATGCTGAGTTAGTACACAGAGATGTACAATAGTACATCCTATTTCTACAGACAGAAGCATTTATGAGCTTCTTTCAAGGAAAGACTTATCAGCGGCCTTTGAGAGAAATCCTAAATGCTAGTAATTTTGAATAATACATCAGAGAAAAAAAAATTTCAGACAGATTCTTCAGGCTAAAAGTAGGCTATAGCCATCACTTTTATATTGTAACAGAAGGAAGAAACTTTCCTGTTTTAGTTAATTCCAGAACAGTACTAAGACAGTAACCATTAGCTGAGTGAAGCTGCTCAATTTGAATTAAAATTAAATAAAATTAAAACTTTAGTTAGTCCCTCTGGCCACTTTTTAAGTGCTCAATAGCCTTATTAGCTTGTGGCTACTGTGTTGCTCAGGGCAAGTACAGAGTGAGTCCATCTGTGGTGAGTGCCGGACGGTCAGTACAGAGTGAACCATAAATGCAAAGCACTTAGATCAGGGTGAGTATTTGCAACAAGTAAGGGATGCTTGCCTTTTACCTATTGCCTTCACACATTCACGCACAAATCAAATTTATCCAGCTCTTTAAAATTTAAGGTTTAAAAGATTGAGTGCCTGTGTTGATGATTAGAGAAGGCTAGTTAATTGGAAACTTTTATTTATTGCTTGTACTAACGCGAGGACTGTTAAAATTATGATAAAGAAGCCCTTTGGTTTAGTGTGCATGGGCATAATCAACTACTTTGCAATCTCATCTATAATACATTGAAACATGTTAGTATGTTCTTGATAGGAAAGCCAATCAAATATGCCTGTCTTTCACATGTGTTCTCTCCCTCCTTCCCTCCTTCCCAGTTTCTCTCCCACATCCCTTCTTTCCTTTTCTTTTCTTATTTTTTTCTTTTTTGGTTCCTGTAACATCTCCCCCCTCCTTTTTTTGTATAAGCTAACAAGTTTGATGTGGCTCTGTGTCTTATTCCCTTCCAGGCTTGCAGCTGTTTTGGCAATAGAAGAAAAAAAACCCATAACAAATCAAATAAAAGCCCTTTCTGTGAAGAGGAATTGAAAACAGCAGGCCTCAAAGAGGACTGCACATGAGATGCCTTGTTCTGGCTTTCAACACAACTCAAATCAGGAACACATTACCATAATCTGAAACAGCCCACTGCTAACACAAGACAGATGGTGGGTAATAACCCATGCATCATTAATAAATAAATTCCAGCATTAAAGGCTTTACAAAGTATGACAACATTATCTGGGCACAATTACTGCCCCCTCCCGCCCCCAACATCATTTCAGTATGCTACGAGCTATGCTAAGTTCATTTTTATTTTTTTCCCCTCCAACTCCAAAGATCTGAAGGAAGTTTAAATCTGACACAAGTTCTAACCAGATGAAACCTCTCTCAGTGTACAAGACAGGTCTAAAACTCCATACGGGAAAAATGAAATAGCTGCCAAAGCTTAATGGCTCACACGCTCTGCTTTTGGATCAGCCCCCAGAGATTTATCGCGTTGCCCTCCCCGGGCCGGCCTCACCCTTTCAGTGCGCCCGCGTGCCTGTATCGCGGTGCGCACTCCAAACAAGAATCTTGGCATCAGTTTTGCCACAAAGCTGAAAGATATATGTGTAATTTCTCAGCTTTCCTTTTGCAAACGATACCATCTGTGTCTTTTCCCCCCAAATCTCCCCCACAGTATGTGTGGGGCTTTGATTACATTGAAAAGGGAGAGAGAGAAAGAATTCTAACTCCATAAATGTTGGAACAAAAGGAAGGAGGAGGAGGAGAGGGAGCAGGGGCTGCAGGAGGAGGAGGAGAGGGAGCAGGGGCTGCAGGAGGAGGAGGACAGGGTGGCGAAGCTGCTGCCAGCTGCCATTCATCAGATGCTGAAGACACAATTTGAAGTGCACTGTTTGTTCAGCGGAATGTTTTGTTTGTTCAATGCAGTGATGTTATTCCAACAAGGTGCGAGAAGTATAGGAAGGTAACAGACGCTCGTGCAGGCCTGTTTGGATGATGTTCCTGGGACTGCCCAGAGAGCCGCAGTGGGCCTACCAAGCCTAGGCAGCCCCTTTTCATGAAGCCACCCTAACCTAAACCCCAAATCAAGCAAGATGCTCACCATAAATTCTGGAGAAATACAGGCACAGTAAATATGTGATTGGATTCCCCATCTACGAATGACAGAATCCATCTCAAAAGTAGGGGACATCGGCATTTTTGTGAAAATATCAGCATCTTTTTCATGAAAGAGACAAGCTATTCTCCACTAATTTATTTGACAGGCACAGCTAAGGAGGGAGATAATAATACACCCCAAGCAGCGTAACCCCACACTGTCAGAAGACCAAGTGAAAACATCTCCACAGCATAATGCGGTGGCTAAGCGGCCAGCTCTGTGGATGTGACTTACAGACCCTGAGCACAGAATAGCTTCTGCTGAACCCAGGTCTGTGAAAGGGAGGGTGGACAGAAGAAAGGAACGTAGGGAGGGGAGAACAGAAGACAGAAAGAAGAGAGCAAGGACGGAAGGGAGGGAGGGAGGGGGGAAGCTCTTTGCTTCGGGGCCTCCTTTTCTTTCATCACAGAGAAACTTTCCTTCCACTTAGGCTCACGTAAAGCCTGATCTGTAAGACTTTCCTGATTAGCATCTAAATCCTTGTTCTCCTTTTCCCAAAGTTAAATCAATATTTTTATGTGGACATGTGTATCTACTTTCTCTTAATTGACTGTGTGTTGATCTTATTTCCTCCATTAAATTGTGAGATTCCTGAGGATACAAACCATGTCTAATCGATGCTCTAAATTACCCTTAGCACCCGGCACAGCACCGCATTCAGGCTAAATGAAATCACAGCTCAGAGAGATGCCAGAGCCCCTGGCAGCACAGACGCAGACGGAGTGTATGAGTTCCAGGTGATTCTGTTCCAAAGCAGCTTTGCTTTGAGTTCCTTCCAGCTTTCTCTGGGAACAGCTGCTGTGGGATGGTCAGAAGGAGGTGAATTAAGCTTTAATTGGTTCCTGAGGTCTGTAGTTTCCTTAGCGATCTGGTCATGATGGAGTGAATTTTAAATGAGTTGTGATATTGAATCAGTAGACAGAGAATTGAGCAAAAATGATGCTGATCAAGGGACTTTGTAAAAACAGCACATTCTGCAAAGGTCAGGGTTTCCCACAGAACGTCGGTTTACTTCCAATGCTATGATCTATGAGATCACATTTGATGGTGTGCCTCTTCTATCTTGTAGTAATTCCCATCAGGACAATACACCAAGCTAGCCTTGTAGTGCCACCATCATCACCAACAGCATCGGCTGGGTCACAAAGGTAATCCAAAAGCTCTTTCATTGGTCATTTTTAAGCTCAGGCTATGGTGGAAAGCTGGCTATCCAGCTTTCACCCTTCTTCTCAGGAGTTTGAGATCCAAAACTCAAACCCATGCACACAAACACTAAAATTGTGACCAAAATATCTACAGCCAGTCCTCTGTATCTGTGGCTCTCACATTTGGAAACCTGATGGACCTGTGCTGAACGTGTACAGACTTTTCTGTAGTTGTCAGTACCCTCTAAACAACACGGCATAACAAATAAGAATTCCATTGCATTTAGCATGATAAGTAACACAGAAGTGCATTAAAGAATATGAGAGAGTTGCATAAGTTACAAGCAACCACTTAGAGAAGGGATTGGATCAGTCATAGATTTTGGTATCCTTGAAGGGTCTTGACACCATCCCTAATTCCTTTTCCACAGACAGTGAGAGACATCTAATATACTGGCACATTTGTAGCATAGTTTCGATTGTTTTACTTTTTTGCATATAGTAAGGAGAAAAATATATCATGAAACATATGGAGGAAAGATTATTTTAAGGTGTTTTATTAAGATATTAAGAAGTGACTTTTTTCATTGATGAATATTTTTTGTGCCTGGAACAGTAGCAGTTTGTGGTGCAGATACTGAGTGAACTGAACTTGAAGTGACAGAACAAAAGAAATCAATCAAAACATTGGACTACCTGATTCATTTAAGTAGATGAATCTGATGAGGAAGCAAACAGTAGACACACATTGTTATGGGATCAGGTACGAGACCAAGGAACATAGAATGGTCATCTAGAAACCTAATCTAGTTAAACGTGAAGACTGCCTGCTTACTTAACATTGTGTAAGTCTACAGAAGGACAAGGATGGGGTCGGTCACCTTACTGAAAAATTTCCAGACTCACATTAGTAGATATTCATGTTTACTTATGTCTGCTGCTAGAGCTTATAGTACAGTTTAACAAATATTTGTGAAATTTCCATTGCCTCATTTTCCAAATCTGTAAAGTGGAAAAATAGTCCATGCCTCATAGGTTATTAGAAAATTAAATGATTCTCTAAGCTTAAAATGGTACAAACGTTTGTTACACATGGTAAATTTTAGCTGTTATTCTTAATTGGAAGTCAAGCCTTGTTCTAGGCTCACAAGGTACAACATGACCCATTTCCCTTATGATCTGGAAGCATAACATCCAGGGTAAGATCAATATAGGAAAATCAGTCTTACTGAATGTGCTAAGTGATACCTGAGGAAGAGAGGGAGATGAAGTGCATATGCTGTTCCACTCACATGGAGATATTTTCTGGGTGCCTTCCCTGTACCTAGTTGTCACTGCATCAGATGTTGTGCATGCTTGGGTGAGAAAAGAAGGACAAGGTCTTTGTTTGCACTGCCTTTACAGTGTAGTGGGCAATAAGAGAAGTGAATAAATATTCACAGGAAAAAGCCACGTTACAATTGTACATGAGTACCAAAGGGAAAAAAAGCTTTTCCAAGAAGTTAAGATCAGTTGCTTCTAAGTGCGCAGAATACGTGGTCAGGTAAGGTAAGAACTTGTAACTATCTCTCAATTGGTGACTTGTTCATAAGTGAAAACCTTTGTTAAGAGCTAATTCCAATGAGTGGTGACTGTGGAAACGGAGTTGAAGTGGGCTGAGGAAGTGGGGCAGATGGAGTGGATGCACCACTTCTGCTTGCTACATGCCCAGGAAACCTAGAGTAGGAGGATTCAAACCAGTCTGTGAGTCTGAGATCAGTCTCCCGGAGTTGCTAATGTCTTTCCCTGAGTCCTAAGAATGAGTTATGTATGCAAATGAGAAAAGTAGCACAAGCAGAACGATAGTAAAGCCCACCTCTAGGGATATACTTTTGTAAGGTCAAAAATACGTGAATGAGCAGTACTTGTATAGGCTGGCCCATATAACTTCCAGATTTGATCATTTGTGTAGGGTCCAGCCTGTGTCTGTATTATTGGCTTAAGGTATATTAAAGTATATTAAATACAATTCTAGCTCACTTTTTGTACTAGGTGACAGTTTTCAGACCAGTTGTATCAGGCATTTCGTCATAACAATGCTGCTTAAATAACACCATGAAATCGTAACATATAAATGCAAACATTCGTCTTTGCTCTCAAGTCTATAGGTTCCCTAGCTGATGGGTTCATCCCTTGCTGGTCTTCTGAGGTCCATCCACGCTCTCATGTGGTTTCATATCGAATGACCAGCTGTTTCTGTGCAGCTTCATTCTCCAGCAGGGCCGCCTCATTTGTTTCCATGAGTGTGGCAGAGCTATGAAGGTTTGGAGACCTGAAAGTTCTGTCAGGGCCTCAGCTTGGAACCAACATGCCATGTTGTTTTTGCTTCCAATTATCAGAATATATCACACAGCCAGCCCAGATTTAAAAGGAAGGGATGTAGATTCCATTCTTCTTGATTAACACTGATATCAGAAGGTCTGGGTACAGGAGGAATGAAAAATTATAACCAGTTTTGCAGCCCATCTACTTGTCATGGGTAATTCATGCTGTTCAGACATCATTCTCCCTTCCAAATCCCTTCTCAAAAGATAATTAAAATGTAAAATACTTTCTATTGGGATATTTGCTTGGTAGAATATATTTGTCCTTGTGTATTTGTCATGTTAATAACTAAATAGGTAGATTTTTGGAGAACAACAGATCTCAACCCACTCCTCGCTGGTCTTTAAAAGTAGCACATGTTGAAGAATGAACGTCTGTGGCCCCTTCTAGCCAGTTACTCACAAGCTTGCTCTTTTTCTAGTTTTGCCACTCACCCTGGAAATGATAAATTCTCATTGTATGGTTCATATTGTGTTTGGGCCACAAACCAGGCGGGCACAGTGAAATGTCTCAGAGAACATGTAGTCTGGGAAGTATCCTTTACGTGATTTCTATTTTCTGAGTTTAGTCAGTAAAGAGATCCTGTGGGTCAAGCTCATGACTTCTTTCTTTTTCAATTCTACCTTAGCAACACTATTCAGAATTTACACTGGAACTTTCTCTGAAACTTGACTTGCCTCACATGATTTAGTTCTGGGGGATGGGAAGTCATGCCCTAAAAGATGGAGAATGAAGCCCATCTTGGGGTTTCAGCCCAAAGTCCTGAACCAAGTTTGACACACAACCTACAAAGCAGATTTGATTTCCGGCCCCGATCTTAATGAAGTAGCGCTTTTATCCATCCTGTGGTGATGTTTTCTCTCATGCCTTCTGAAAAGTGATGAAAATCGATTGTCACTGGAAGGCAGCAAGAAACGGTGGAGTGGGGGGGGGCAAAACAAAACGGAGAACAGTGCTCCTATTAAAGAACTTTTCTGTTTTGACTTGCTGATTTCAGTGCACAGAGGCTTGACTAGAATGTCTCATCATTTCATTTTGCACCGTGTCATGCTTTCCTGTGTTTCTTTTGAAGCTTCGTGACCTCAAAAGCAGAGAGACTAAAATGAAGAGAAACACGTTTCTGTGACTTTTTCCTATTTTGGCCAAACACCCATGGACTTGCATCACCTGTATTTCAGAGTAGCTCAGGGCTGACAGGCGGCAGAGTCCTCCAACCCTGACATCTCTGTGACATGGTCGTGGAATTTCAAGAACTCTATGCAAAACTCTGTTGATTTCTACTATACGCCATTGCACTATGAAGGCAGCATAAGTCTATTGTAAGCATTACGTGAGTTATTTCTTTAATTGTAGGAAAATTATAGGAAAATTTAAAAATTTAAAAATAAGACAAAAACACTGGAAGATTGTAGACTACTAAGATTGTATTAAAAGTTGTTTGTAATGTGAGACAATTCATGATAGCCTCTATTGGCTTGGTCTCCACGTTTTTGGCTCTTGTATTTATATGTAAGAATTATACAGATAGAAATTCATCTAAAGCAGCCTTCTGTATATACATATATTGGTCCTAGTCTCTTTGGCACCAGTTCGGATGAATATCTAAATTTGAGACTACAGATAAGATAATGTAGATGAAGGAGAGTAGATAAACTTCAGTAAATCACAGCATAAAATTTGGTGTTAAATATTTAGGTTCACATACTCTACATAAGTGACACTAGATGGAAGGGAAAACATCACCAACACAGAAAGACTCAGTTTGATGCTCTCATCCTGTGGAGATAGGACATTCCTTAGGAATGAATGTAAGAGGTTAAGAAAGTTCAACATTTGTGCATTATTTCTACTGGACATAATTGCTTGCTCATGGATTTAGCAGGACATAATTAGGAGTTGATTATAACTTTAATTCTCACTGCTATTTTGGAAATTAATCAGGGGAAAGAAGGCCAAAACTATTCTTTCAAGACTTATAAAGAAAGAAGAAAAGAAAAGAAAAGAAACTTGTCCAAAACTAAGTCTTTCAGGCAGATGTTTCTATTGGCAACAAACTAGCAAGAGAAAGAATCATTTGGTGAAGAAAATACTCATAAGTGAGAGCTTTGCGCTCCAAAAACCTCACTGTACTCTAATAACATGAGGGTTCCTGAAAAATAACTCTCTATTTGCCTTAATCAAATTCACAGTATTAATTGGTTTATATGTTTAGTAAATGTAGTAATTCTTTAGTCACCTCGAGCCAAAGGATTACATGTAGGAGTTTTCTCTATAAGCACTAGTATTCATATATTTGAGCCCCAATGCTCTGAAATATTTTTAATCAAATTTATATTACAATTTAGTGTGATTCAGTAGGTACTCAGCTTACTAACATTTGCCTTAGAGATGAATAAATGAATGTTAGGAAACAGATGCAAAATGATTTTTTAAGTGTGCAGATTATGTTAAAGTTCAAGTGGAAGGAAGACCTGAAAGGTAACCTTGCTAGTATTTAGCTTAGATAAGATATGCCTTGTCACTGAAGTTGTATAACAGTGGTCTCTGTGATGTTTGATATTAAATACAATCGCTGATGCATTTCTATATTTACAGGAAAAATTCTCTGGGTGCTGTGCAAATTTCAAGACCTAAGTCTTTCTATCATATGTTAAGTGAATAACTTCATCAGCTTTACTGATAACTGTCACCTTCTCATTCATTAACCTGTACAGGTGTTGCTTTTCTTATTTGCTTGTCTTAAATTCTGCCATTCAAAAATACTTCTTTCAGGCTGAAGGCCAAGTTTCTGTTGCATTGTATGGTACTGTGTATGAAGTATAACTTAAAATTGCAATTTTAAAGCACTTATTTTGTCAGGGGCTCTGGAATTCTCTTTGAAGATTTATTTCAAGCTGTCTATTGTTGCTATTACTCTTCTTGATATGCAGTGAAACTCACAGCAGTAGGCAAATTTTGTTGACTAAATTGAGAAAGAATGATAAAGAACAATTACTCTGAGCATTTCAAAAATTATTTTTTCTTTAGAAGGTGTTATTTTTTATGTCCAGATGTCCCTCAGGAGTCTCTTGAGAAGGGCTTTTGGAAGGCGGCTGGAGTAAGGGGGATTTCAGCAGACCTGCTGTGAGAAGGTGGCCCGGTCGGAAGAGGAGGTCACTGCGGGTGACCCACAGAACTTCTGCTCCCTTACAGGCTTCTGTGTTGACTCTGCTTCCTTCTGGCCATGAGCTGAGCAGCTTTTCTTCCACTGTGCCTTTCTACCATGTCTTCCTGCCTTGAAGTCGTCAGATTCCAGACTGAACCCTCTACAGAACCAAACCAAAATACAGCTCCACTTTAAGTTGTGAGTGTCAGCCATTGGTCACAGCAAGAATGTGAGACAGAAGGAATAACGGTCTCAGTGACTCTTGTTGCCTGGCTATTTCTCAAATTGGGAGATGCCAGCCAGTACCAACTTCTGGATATCAATTCTGTGCAGTCTCACGAGGCTTGAAATTTATAACTGCATTTGATTTACTGCTCTACTATTACTGTACTAAAATTCTTAACTTTTGAGCAAGGAATTCACATTTTTCCTCTTCCCTGGACCCTGTGAATTATGTGCCTAGTCCTGTTGCCAGTCTTTTGCTTTCATAATACTAAGTGAAAGAGTTGCAGGACAACTACAAGTTCAGAGATGGGTGCCGGTGGGGAATACATAGATTCTTAGAGATGGAGTAAAAGGAAAGGAGAGGATGTAAAAATATCAGAAATAAGAACTTGTATGGCTCTGTGAAGAAAAAAAAAAAATGCAGAGCGATGGTACTTTGACTCCCAGTAGCTTTTAAATCACTGGCTTGCACCTCATTGGATAGATTCTAGGAGTCCTTCACCCTTTCTAAACAGACAAACAAAACAATAACAACCAAAAAACACCTTTCTTTTGCATTAATCCAAGTGGCTTTCTGATGATGACTGAAAGCAAATGAACTCTGTTTCTTTATATTTTTACAAAATTGTTTTAAGAATGGCCTATACTTAGCTGTCCCAAACCTATCCCAAAGTTATTCTCTATGTATATTCAGAGTTATTTTTGAAAGAATAACAATCTGAGTGTTGTTTGCACTGCTTGAAATTATGCATTGGGGTCCCTGCTCCACTTGGGATTAGACTAGTGCTCCTTAGAGTGACAGAAGGAGCAGCCTCACCTGACCCTGATCAGTGCCTCCATCTCCTCACATCATCTTTCCAATCACAGAGCTGTGCCATCGCTGCCAGTGTTGCTGCTTCTCTTCTGCCACAGGGCTCTTGCACTGTCCCTCTGCCTCATCATCTGCCAAATCCACTCATGGTTGGTTCTGTTTAGACAGGAATTTCCAAAAGTGGACTTATTGGCTATCAAATTATGTTTTAGATTTTTGATAGATACGGCCAACTTCCTTTCCACAGCCTTTAATAGTTTACAACCCAAATGTGATAGTGTCGATCTTTGGTTACCAGTCATCAAACATCTTAACTCTTGCTGATGTTTGCCAAGTACTTGTAGGTATCATTGTTCCATCAGAAAGAGCAGTTTCCTGCCTTTCAGTTTCTTGTGTTCTAGAGCCTGCCTGTGTCACTCACTGCCACCTTTCCACCACAGCACTGTTCCTACCCTGTGCTCTTCTCCTAGTCCCCATGGTGGGTGTGTCTCCTCTGGCCACCAATTACTCACAGTAGGATTGAGGCAGGAGGCCCCATAGGGGTTCCTGGAAAATACCCCTGTACACTTCCACCATGGCTGCATCATGAAATCCAGTGCTTGACTCGGGCTTGATTCTGTGTAGCCCATTATGAGCCATAAGCACGGTAAGGACAGAGATTTGGTTTACTTCTTCATTACTGTTCCTGTAACACCAAGCTCATTGCCATGTAGACATAGGGACTATAGTCACTTTCTGCCACTACTGCTAAATAATTGCTCCCAATTTTCCACTTTCACCACTACTGACATCTGGAGCAGACGGGAGAATAATAGTAATAATCACTATTCATTGACTTCTTCCTGTACATCAAGTTGTACAAGCATTTTATCTGTATGTACCATGAAACATCCAAGAAAATAGATTCCCTTGTAACTCCCACTTCAGAAATGAGAAATTGAGGCTCAAGGAAACTAAAGAGTTTTCCAAGTGCTCACAAATGGTGGAAGAGCTGAAACATGAATTAAGAGCAGAAATCTGCAAACTGTGCTCTTTACCCATTATTTGTACACTGTTTTTGAAGAGTCTGAATGCTCATTTTGTTTAAAACATGTTTCACTGCTTGCTAAGAAGAGGCTTTCTTAGCCCTTACTGATGTCTCCAAACTTGGTTTTCAAAGTATCAGCATAGCTGCTGTCTCCTGAGTGCTTCCTACTGTAAAGCACCCTCATCCACACCTGTCAGACAACTCCACAGCCTTGGGAAATATTATCATCTCGATGAGAATAGTGTGGGAAAGGAGTTACTGAGTTACTCCCAAAGCAAAGTTTAAGGATTTAGTAGAAGAATGCTCAGGCAGCTGGAGGCTGCAGCAGAAGAAGAAAATGATCACAAACGGGATTCAGGAGTGTTGAATGCAGGTTGTCGTGTGAACATACTCAGCAGTCTCTTGTCCCTACATATAGGAATGGTGTGGTAACTAATATCAAATGGATAGGTTAATTAATGGCTTGCATATTTCTTCTCAAATTACTTCTAAATTGAGGTTTCAGCTTAATATTTTTGTTCCCCTTTTAGCTTTCAGTTTTTCTACTTTTATTTTAATACTATTGTAGTATTAATATATGTATGATAGTCAACTGGCTTAAAAGATTTTGCTAAAAGTGGGAAGGGAGAAAAATTATAAAGATTAAAAGAAAGAGAATCAATTTTATAAACCAACTCTTTCTAATATATAATTTAAAATATTCTAGTAGCCACAATTGAGGTAAAAAGGAATGTGAGATTATTTTGATAATACATTTTTATACAAAAGTCTCTAAAATTTCAACATGTGATCAAACTTAGTGAGCAACATTAATTCTTTCTAAGTTTTCATGGTCTATTGTGTGTGTTACACATATAGCAAACCTCTTTTCATTTCAAATTTCAGTTTCAGTCACAGTAGTCACGTTTCAAGTTCTCAGCAACTACATGGGGCTTCCATGTTAGACAGCACAGCCATGAGGGTCTGTGAAAGAAACTTGGTTCTGTGCTAATAGAAACATGGAGAGGGGTTATAATGAGGGTTACGTCCTCAAAAAGCACTTTACAATTCTTTGTCATTTATAGTCCATCTTTTTCTCTGATTCATTAATGTTTTAAATGGGAAAGAAAGAAAGAGAGAAAGAAAGAGAGAAAGAAAGAGAGAAAGAAAGAGAGAAAGAAAGAGAGAAAGAAAGAGAGAAAGAAAGAGAGAAAGAAAGAGAGAAAGAAAGAAAGAAAGAAAGAAAGAAAGAAAGAAAGAAAGAAAGAAAGAAAGAAAGAAAGAAAGAAAGAAAGAAAGAAAGAGAGAAAGAAAAGAGAAAAGGCAAACTCACAAAGCAGAAGAAATTCAGTATGATGATCCAAACAATGCAAGTGTGGTTTACTGTGTTGTGGAGGCCAGCAACCACAGTAAATTGGAACATTCTGGGTATCCCTGGTGCTCACAGCAAGAATTCTCCATATTTGGCACAAAAACTGGATTCTCACAGCGAGTAAAAATAAAAAACAACACTGTTCTTGTACCAGTAAGTGGGGCTGGAGCAACGATCCATGAAATGGTGTCCTGGAAACTCCATCCCAGGTGCTGCACTGTAATTGTTTTGAAAATGGTGGTGAAGCAGAGAGCATTTTGCAAATCTTTCCCTAACCACCCGCTGGAAAATGTGAAGGCAGCAGCCACCCACTGCACAGATCTCCAGTGACGTGCTACAGCGTGGCCCTGCCTGCCCCTGAAGTACCCGTGCAATAGGCACTTTGTCTCAGGCGAATGGCTGAACTGGAAAAGCTCTTTTCATTTTCATCTGTCTTATCTAATCTTTGATTTATAAATCCATAAGTTAGTCACTTCAGAGTATTGCTAGAGTTGCTACATATCTCCTCCAAAACCAAACAGTTCCTAACAAGAACGTTCTCCCTGGCATCCTGTTTTGCTTCTCAAGGGAGTCCACGGTTCCATGCAGTCCTGAGGCTCTGGTGTTTAAAGATGCTCACTGCCTCTTTGGGAGCATTTGGAAACTGTACTGAGAGACGTTGCCATGAAGGCAAGTGGTTTACCAGATTTTTTGCTTTCAAGGAGATAAAATCAGACTTGAAACACAGTATTTATTTTTCACAGCTCTTTAATAAGAAAAATTTAGGTCTGGTCAATAAATCTCACCCCCTCAGCAGGAAAAATCCTTAGTGGCGTTCAGGTTGCGTCTGTCTTCAACTGGGATCCCAGGCTTCTCAAACAGATGCTCTGCTTCTGCAGCTAACACTCCCAGTGATGAGGAAAAATACTCTTTGTGAAGCAGTTTCATTATACGCACTATTCTTAACCTGTTTCAGCGCTTTTTAATCTTCTTTCACTCTAATGCTAAGTTAAAATTTGGCACCCACAAACGCCTATTCCTTTTTTCTCCAACTCCACCTTTTAGGGACTTAAAAGAATTTAAAACACCACGTTCCACAAAGCAATCCTTAAAACGCTTGGCCTCAAACCTCTTCGCAAAATCTCTTCTTTGTTTGAACTGAATCTCCACATTTTTCTCGGTTATTGATATGAAACTTCTATCTTACTCTCCAGTTGTTTGAATTTATCTAATCATAAAAATTTGGGGACATGTTTTAAAATATAAAATTCATAACAACATGATATTGCAGACTATTTTATGCTGAACTTTCTGTGGAAATACAGCCTTTCTCACCTAATTTTATAATATTGCAGCCTAGTATTGCATGTGATCACATGCTATGATGGACTGTCTCTTTCAGTCTTCATCATCTGATGTTTTGCCACTTGTCATCACTAATAACTTTGTGTCCTCGGGTTTTTCCTGATCCATTTTGGAAAATATTTTTCTGTTTAGATGTTTCATTTCAAGGAACCATCTCTAACTTTTTTTGCTGTCATTGTTCTCTCTTGATTCTCCAACACACTCCATTGAATTCTCGTCTTATGTTATTTTTTTTTAATATATTAAGATGTAATGTTTTGCTCTTTTCTGAAATTTTTTAAATTGAAAGCTAAGCTGATTATATTTATTCATTCTGGTGTGTTAATATTTTTATTTTAATTTTATTGTTTTTAGTCAAATTACAACATAATATGTTTTGATGTGTAATATATCACCGAGATTCATTCCAACATATTCTATTTCCATTAAAATTTTATCATTTGTGAATTTCTGTACAATTATTTTTCAGAAAATGCAGAATATATGACAGTGATCTTAAGAAATTTTTAAAATTCCCTTGTGTTTTAATACATGCTTACTGAAAAATGTCCACATGCCTTTCACAACAACGTTTCTTTTTTAGTACAAACAACATGTTATAGTATTAGAATCAACATTTGTAAGGGTATATTCAAGTTTCAAACATTATTTAATTTTTTAAAAAATAAGGGCATAACATATGTGTTAAAATTTATGTTTTTGAAGGACTGACAATTCAGTTTCTTCTTTGCTCAGTATAATTTGAAATTGTCTTAGTATGTTTATATTGTTACAGTTTGATTTAT
Source organism: Dinomys branickii (assembly GCA_004027595.1). Taxonomy (NCBI): domain Eukaryota; kingdom Metazoa; phylum Chordata; class Mammalia; order Rodentia; family Dinomyidae; genus Dinomys; species Dinomys branickii. The sequence goes on from PVLD010004614.1 coordinate 25,994, forward strand.
AGAACCATTATTTTTTAATAATTCTATTTGACAATAAAGATATATAGTTATGTTTTAGTTCTTTGATGAAATTCTGTATTTTCTCCATAGTAGTCATACTAATTTATATTTCTTCCAAAAATGCGCAAAGGTTTATTTTTTTCTCCACAAACTCACTAGCATTTGTTATTTGTCTCTTAGGTACTAGTTACATGGAATGGGTGAGAAAATACCACACTGGGCTTTTGATTTGCATTTTCCAGACACCAGTAATACTGAGCATTTTGCCATCAATTTGTTGGTCATTTGAATTTCTTGTTTTGAGAAGTGTCAATTCATATTTTCGCCCATTTTTAATTAGAGTTTTAAAATTCCTTGTATGCCTTGGAGATTAATCCTGGGTTGGATGAAGAGTTTGCAGAATACTTTTCCCATTCTGTAGATTGTCTCCTCACTTTGTTGATTGTTTTCTGTGTTGTGCAGACATTTCTTAGTGTACTATAATCTCATTTGTCTATTTTTTGTTTTGATTCCTGTATTTTTTGCTCTGAAAATGTTTATATTGATGTATTAGTGTGTTTTCCCTATATTTTATAGTAGTTTTTGTATAACAATAATGGTATTTCAGAGAAAGAAATCATAAAGTAATTAGATTCACAAGGGCTACAAAGTAACATAAAATGTCTAGAAATAAATTTAACCAAGGAAGTGAAAGATATCTACAATAAAAAATTTAAAACTCTGATGAAAGAAATAAAAGTGAACACACACACACACAACCAAAATATTCATAGGTTGGAAGAATAAACATTCCTAAAGTGTCCATATTACCCAACACAGTTTACGTATTCAAAGCAATCTCCACTGCAATACCAGATATTCTTAGCAGAAGTAGAAAAAGAAATCTAAAATTCATGTGTAAATAAAAATAGACCCATGTAGCTAAAGCCATTTTGTGCAAAAACCTGAACACACCGCATATCTGACTTCAAATGATACCACAATGATATCAGGTTGTAACATCCCGGATCATCAACGTGATGGGCTTCAAGGCTGTCTAGCTGAATAGTCAAACACACTTTGGGCTAAGTCTCAGAGATGTGACCTTTACTATGATATCCGCCCCCTGGTCTCTTTCTCTTTGGAGCTATTTCCATGCTCTGCTTCGATGCCATTATCGTACAGTGAGTAGTTTTGCTTCACAGCACCCTTCTGCCTTGATAATTCTGCTTACCAGCCAGAGGAGCATGACGGAAACTGTGGAAACCACGAGCTGATTAAACTTCTTCCTCTTAAGTTACAGGTCTCCTCTGTTGTGTCCCAGAAATGAGAAAGGCGACAACACGATGTTAGCAACTAAAACAGCATAGCATTGCCATAGAATCAGACACACAGACCAGTATAACAGAACAGAGTTCTGCTGTGGAAGGTTTCTATTTCAATGCCAGGGTTCCCTTATAAATAATCCACTACAATCTTACTCCAAATTTTAGAACTACTTTAATATAGTACTAGTCTTATTTTTTATCTATGCTCTTAACAATTTTAAATGTTAATGCAAGATCTCCTCTTCATATTTTCAGTTTTTTGTGCTTAGTTCATCTTTGTGATGTTTCTGAAGGCTTTTTCAAAGGGTCATTTGCTTGAATGTATCTTTTAGCCTTTGTACATTATTTTGTGATGGCTTGTTTATTACAAGAGATGCCTGTGGTCTTAGGCTGCAAAAGTGTTGTAACATATTCATCTCCATAATTGAAGAGGATTAGCTTTCAGTGTCCCAAATAAATGATATCTTAATTTTTAAGTCTGATGTCAACAAAACAAATCATTTTGATGCCCAATGCCACTCCTTGCTTTGTTTTCATTTCTAATCAATAAAGCGGCTCTCGTACCAATGCCTGTATGACCCAGTGGAAATATTCTTTTAGTATTATAACTATACGCATTCTTCTGGCAACTGAAAAGTGGGGGGGGGATTCATCACTAAAACTATTGTTGAATTCACTGCCTGTGTCTCTGGCACGACGTTTTAGGCCAAAAAGAAAAGGATAATCATAACGAATCACCAGTTTAACAGGAAGTGTCACAGTTGTTTCTCCTTAACAGAATTACAGAAGCGCCCCTCTTCTGCAGCCAGATGGTCACGCTTGCAGCTTTAATATGAGCTTGAGAGCTCCCGGGAAGACTAGATTCTCAACTTTGCTGTATCTACTACAAAATGAGGAGGAGAAGTAGGGCCCTGAGATCGAGAGACTCATATTAAAATTGATATATGTGATAATTTTAATTCCTGATGTATTTGAATTGTCTGTTGCTGTAAAAATAACTCCAGCCAGCGCCGTGGAAGTGATAATAAATACAGCTGTCAAGGAGACGAGTCCCTAGTACCAGAGCTAGTCTCAAGCTTTCCTGGGTAATTAGCGTCTTCCTCCTGCACTACTCATTTTACATTGCTGACATCCTCAGTTAGAAACTAGACAGTATTATTGGCTGCCTTTATAGAACTAACATACACTCATCCTTGAGTGGTCCAAGCCACTGGCACTATGTTCCCGTCATACTGCTGTGGCTGGGACTGTCTCTTTATTACAAGACTGGGCAGGAGGGCAAAAAAAGATCCCTGGTAGGTGACTTGGTTGCTCAATGTTTAATCTTGTGCCTCCATGATGGAACCAATTTACTGAAGGTGGGAGATCTTTCCTACAAATGATGCTGGAACATTCAGATATTTATATGCAAAAATTAATAAATTATGCATTGAAAATTTTATCTAAGCCTCACTTTATTAAAAAATTAAAGTGCACTAGGGACATAAATAGAAAATATACATTTTTAGAAAAAATAGGACGCATATTTGTACCTAAAGCTGAGCCAGCAGTTCGTAGACTTGATGTCAAAAGGATAACCCATAAGAGAGAAATCAATAAATTACATTTCATCACCTTTTTAAAATTTGTTCTGTAAATAGAATATAAACACTGACTGGAAGAAAATATTTGTATACCACATATCTGACAAAAGTTTGTATATAAAATATGTAAAATTTTAAAACTCAATGGTGAACTCAAACAAATACAATTAATTGTTTTTAAAAACAATGCAACTGACATATCACTCAGTTGTATTTCTGGCCATTTTTATCATAGAAAAATAAAGACAGTCACACAAAATCTTGTAAATTAATGTCTATAAAGGATTTCTTAAATAATAATGAAAAACTGAAACAATTTAGTTGCCTTTCATTTTATAAATTGTTAAATAAAATGTATTTTAAAGTATCATCATTTAGTAATCAATAATGAGAAGAAATAAAATTTTGATACATACAGTTTAGATAGACAGCAAGATATTCAAAGATGTGAAAACAAAGCAATCTCCAAAATTTACATGATTCCATTTAAATAGCATTTTTAATATAGAATGGAGTGCTCTGTTACTTTCTCCTCACTAAGACACATTATGCAGAATCCACAACTATAAAGAGAAAGGAGTTATTTCAGCTCACAGTTTGTAGACACTTCTGTCCATAGTTGGCTGGCTCCAAGGCAAGTACTGGAAAACAGTACTTGGCAAGATAGGGAGGCAACAAGAGCCTTCCTCCTCTTTTTCCTTTTTATTCCATCCAGGCTACAAGTCCATTGGTTGTCGCTACCCATACCCATTGTAGGGCTTCTTTCCTTAGTAGATCCATCATCCACATCCAGAACTATACTAAACCAATCAGTAAACTATTCCAGTGTTTCACACACATGATCAGTTATTCCAAAATCCCCACCTATCAGCACATTAGGTTTTGGGGGACATCTAGGCATAAGTAATAATGGAGAGAATATACTGGTCATTGCTGAGATTTAAGATTAGGAAGAGAGGGTTCAAATGAGTTATGTTGCGGCAAGGGAAATGTTCTATATGTTAATTATATCAATACCAATACCTTGGTTATGATAAATGATGATCGTGCCAGGTATAACTGTTGGGAGAAACTTACTTCTCTGTCTTAAAATTTAAAAAGTTCTTTTTTTTTACAACATTGTGTAAATCTCTACCTTGAAATTTTAAAGTTCAATTTAATTATAAAAGTCTAAAAAATATTTTTATGATAATTCTACCTGCTTTCACTGCAAAGAGCAGTAAATGTGTGTCATCAGATTACTCTCCGAGCTTTAAGCCCTTTCTTCATTTCTGCAAAAGCACTTTAAGGCCATATTTCTCAATGTAGCTGTTCACAAACCTGAGTTTATTTATTACCTCACAAATACGTGTGGAGAGGGGTTCTGTATCAAGCCTGTGTTATGGTACAAATACAGTGGTGTCCAAAAATAATACACTCTTATCCTTCACAGAGCTTTTAGACATGAATAAACAGTCAATGCAAAAGAAAATAACCACTCTTAAAAAATACAGGTCAATGGGAGAATGTTGTATAATACAGATAACACTAGGACAGGATAACCAAGAAAGGTTTATGCATCTGTTACTCAAAATGAGACATAAAGAAAACAACAGAATTGTTTAACTTTAGATTTTTTTTTTTTTTTTTTTTTGCGGTACTGGGGATCGAACTCAGGACCCTGCACTTGCTAGGCAGGCGCTTATTCCACTGAGCTATATCCCCAGCCCAGAATTGTTTAATTTTATATATGTCAACATAATTCTTGAATCTGGGCTTTTCTTGCATCTTCTGCAGCCACACTGGCACAGAATATTATCATCACTCCCATGAGTGTTTACAAAGCCTTTACACTGTCTTCCCCAGACCACTTTTGTTCCCATTCCATTCATAGGGTGGAAATGGAAATAAAATCGTTTCATTCTCTAACTTAAACTCTTCCATGACTCCTAGGATGAGGGCTGAGGCCTGTAGCAAGCCCTACGTGATCATAGTGCCTGTCACTATGGCTTAGGTTGGACTGCTCTCCATTTTGTTCTCTCCTTTCAAAAAACCTGGCCTTTGGGAACCAGAGTTACTATGTGCTTTCTATGTAGAGAGAGATTCAGCCCTGACTTATGGCTCTGACTTTGCCTCTTCAGACTGAAAAGTGCTTCCTACGGGACTTCATGCCTGTCAGTACACAAATCAATAAATAAAATGTGGTATACATGTGCAACGGAGTACTGCTCAGACATAAAGATAAATTCAGGTTATTTGTATGAAATTGAATGTATCTTGAGAACATAATGCTGAGTAAAAATCAATCACATTCAGAAAATTAAATATCTCATGATTCCTCTTACATGAGGACCCCTAGTTATAAATAAGGATTAAATAAAAGAGAGTAAGAAGTGAGGAGATAGATTCTGTGGAGTTGGGAAGGGGATCTAAGGATGGGGGAGAGATGTTAGAAAGGGGAGCAGAAGGGAATGTAAGCAGGGTCAATATTCAATATGTATGTGCACCAATTCCTTGTAAAAAACAAATGCATTTATTGTGTATTGCAAACACATACTAATAAAAAAGAAAAATGATATTTCTTGATTTCCAATGCCAGAATAGACATTTTACTTGATAAAGTTATATAGCCCTTCATTACTTCTTCACAGTATGAATCAAAGTTATTTGTGCAATTACTTAATAAACAAATAACTATCTTTCCCACTTGGTTGAGGACAGAGATTTATATTTCTGAATCTTATATTTCCCAACCAAAGCATATGGTTTGGTGTATATGGATATTCAATAAATACTGAATGACAGGAGCCAAGAGGAGCCCCAGACAGCATCAGGAACCCCAGTGACCACGCGCCCACCTGTCCTCCACCAGCCTGGGAGTGAATCTAAGCCTGAGAAAGTTTTCAGTGCATTGGGTACTCATACTGCCCCCTCACACATCATGAGAGTGACATTGAGCACAAGGGACGCTCAGGCCCTTGCCCTGCCACTCCCACACCATCAAGAAGGATGAGGTTGAACTCCAGGGAACTTCTGGGTCTTCGAAAATGACCAAATGAAGGGATAAAATGCAATCTAAGACATCCATCCCACCTAGAGCAAGTCAAAGAGACGTCAATATGGAAGAGCTTAGAAGTCATACACCTGAAAGTTCTGAAATGATAACAACAGAAGGAAAGAAAAAAATTCCATCAGGCCATGGGAGACATCAGATCCGAAATAATCTCTTAGGTTAAAAAAAGGAAATGACACCCATAGTGAAAAAATTGCTCAGCACGTCTAAAGAAGACAGATAAAAAAAAATAGAGGAGCAGAGAAAAATGATTCAAAACTGGCATAAACAGTATAGGAAAATTAGAGTGCACGAAACATTCGAAGAGATATCAGGAAATTAAAAATGCCATCGATAGGTGGCAAAACTGCTTGAAAGAAAATGAGGATAGACTTTCAGACCTTGAAGACAGCATTGTAGCTAACAATCGTGAAAGGAACAGTCCCTTAAAAATGACAAGGAACCCAGAAATAGCAATTCAACAGCTACAAGACAATGCAAAGAAATACAGTGTAAGATTAATTGGTGTCAAAGAAACAGCAGGAGTCAACACAAAAAGAGGATTTGCAGAAACTTTCATAAGTATGGTAAAAGAAACTGTCATATACTTAAGGGAGGCATATACAACTCCAAATAGCTATAATCAAAATGAATCTACACCCAGACATGTAATAATCAAGATGAACTGAAGAACAGAATATTAAAACTGGTTAGAGGAAAGAAACAGATCCCTATAAAGGGAAGCCCATCAGAATCATGACAGAGTTCTCAATACATCATCAAGTCAAAAAGAGTTTGGAGTGAAGTATTTTGGGTCCTGAAGGAAAACAACTGCCAACTCAGACTGATGTACCCTAAAAAATTATCCTTCAAAATTAATGGAGAAAGAAAATATTTCCACCACAGAAAAACAACAAAAAATTTCATGACCATGAAACCACCCCACAAAGAGTACTAAAAAATAATCTAGAAAGAGATAAATATGACAAAACTCTTAAGAACAACAATACAAAGGAACCACCAAAGAGAACAAGCAATGAAACAGAATGAAAAAGGAGAAATCAACAGAGGGAGAATGATGTGACAAAGATAAGCCAATACATCTCAGTTATAACCATCAATGTAAATGTAAATGGTCTCAATTTACCAATCAAAAGTAGCCTGACATAGTGACACAAAATCCAACAATATGCCATACACAAAAACACATTTAACTCAAAAGAAAATTCTTGTAGTGAAAGTTAAAGGATGAAAAATAATATTCCATGCAACAGGAACCCCAAAAAGCTGAGACACCTATTCTCTTTACAGACTATGTGAACTTCTAACCAAGAACAATCAGAAGAGATAAAGAAGGTCACTACCTACTTCTTAGGGGAAAGTTGTAAGGAGAAGAGAACAATCATAAATATCTATGCACATAGAACAGAGCATGCAACTGTATAATAGAAATCTATATAATAGAAATTTTAACAGATGTGAAAAATCACATAAGCAGTGACACAATCATAATAGACGACTTTAACACCCCATTGTCACAAAGAGATAGATCAACTAGACAAAGAATTGGAAATCAATAATAGAGCTAAACCAAATTTGTGAACAAATGGACTTAGTAGACCTTTACAGAGTATTCCCCCCAACAACATCAGAACACATATTCTTCTCAGCTGCACATGGGTGTTCTCTAAAATAGAGCATATATACTACCACATAGAACATGCTTAAGTAAACGCAAAGGAATTGAAACCATCCCATACATACTATCTGACCATAGTGCAATGAAATTGGAAGTTAATGACAAAAAAATCACAAAACTCCATAAATACATGAAAACAAAATAACACCCTCCTGAACAACCAATGGGTCACAGATAAAATTGAAGAAGACATTAAACTATATTTACAATGAAATGAAACCCAGGAAACTGTGGGATGCCATTAAATAAGTCCTCAGAGGGAATTTTTAGCAGTGAATTCCCACATCAAGAATACAAATGAGCACAAATAAGCAATCTTCTGCTGCACTTTGAGAATCAAGAAAAAGAAGAGCAAGCCAAGCCGAAAGCATAAAGAAGGCAGGAAATTATAAAGATCAGAGCAAAAATTACTACAATTGAGATAAAGAAAATTATACAAAGAATTAATCAGTCCAAGAATTGGTTCTTTGAAAGAATAAATACAATTGATAAATACCTAGGCAACCTTATGAAAAAAAGAAAAGAAAGAATTCAAATGCATACAATATGAAAAGGATAAAATCACTACAGATTTTGTACAAATTCAGAAGATCATCAATACCTATTTGAAAATCTTAAACCTCATAGAATGGAAAACAGAGGAAATGGAGAGATTTTTAGACATATACGGATTACCAAAGCTGAATCAAGAAGATATAAAAATCCTGAATAAATCAGTATCAGCCAGTGAAATTGAAAATGTAATAAAAACCTTACTAAAAAAGAAAAGTCCAGGTCCTGATGGACTCACAGCTGAATTATACAAGAAATTTAGGGATGATTTAATGTCAATACTTCTCAAAATATTTGAAGAAATTAAAAGGTAAGCAATTTTCCCTAACTCATTCCTGGAGGAAACTATTACCCTAATACCAAATCTAACTAAAAAAGAGCTACAGGCCATTTTTTCCAATGATCATAGATGCAAAAATTCTCAGTGAAATTCTAGCAAATAGAGTGTAGTAAATCATGAAGAAGATTATGCATCATGACCAACTGGGATTCATCCCAGGAATACAAAGATGGTAGAATATACACAGATCAATTAATGTATTATAGCATATTAATATAGCTAAATACAAAAAGCACATGATCATCTCAGTAGATGCAGAAAAAACTTTTGCTAAAGCCCAACATTCACTCATGATAAAAAAAAAAAACCTACAGAAAATAGGAATAGATGTTCTTTGCCTCATTTGATAAAAGCCATCTACAATAAACCAACAGCCAACATCATACTAAATGGACAAAAAAAGCTTTGACAAATCATACTAAATGGACAAAATGAAAGCTTTCATTTTAAAACCAGGAAAAAGACAAATATTGCCCAGATCAATTAGACAAGACAGAGAAATAAAAGGAATAAAGATAGGAAAGGAAGAAATTAAATGATCATTACTCACAGTTGACATGCTACTTTACATATAACACCCTAAAAACTCTCCCAAAAGTCTTATAGATCTAATAAGCAAATTCAGTAGCATGGCAGAATACAAAGTTAACACTCAAAAATCAATAACATTCCTGTACACAAAGAACAAACACACTGAAGGAGAAATTAGAGAAACCGCAACTTTCATAATAGCATATAAAAATGAGAATACATAGGAATCCATCTAACAAAAGAAATGAAAGATCTATACATTGAAAATTACAGTATTCTGACAAAAGAGATCAAAGAGAATTTCAGAAAATGGAAAGGTATTCATTGCTCATGGATACGAAGAACCAACATTGTGAAATGGTCATACTCCCAGAATTATTGTAGAGATTCAAAGCAAACATAGATCTAGAGAAAACATGCCTTAAATTCATCTGGAACCAGAAGAGACCCAGAACAGCAAAAGGAATCCTGGGCAACAAAGACAAGTCAGGCGGAATCACAATCCCTGACCTGAAATTATACTACAAGGCCACTGTAATAAAATCAACCTGGTACTGGCTAAAAATCAGACCAGAAGATGAGTGGAACAGACTGGAAGACACAGACACATCCACAAACACACTGAGCCACCTAATCTTTGATAAAGGGGCCAAACAAACTCACTGGAAGAATGACAGCCTCTTTAATAAATGGTGCTGGAGCAATTGGCTTGCCACCTGCCAAAGACTGAAAATTGACCCAAGTCTATCGCCGTGCACAAAACTCAAGTCAAAGTGGATCACAGATCTTAATATTAAAGCAGAAACACTAAATTTATTGGAAGAGAAAGTAGGTAAAAATGTTGAAGACATAAGGGTAGGCAGAGAGTTCATAAACTAAAACCAAACTGCCTGTGAAATACTCCAAAGAAGCAACAACTGGGATCTCATCCTACTGAAAAGTTTCTGCACATCTAAAGAAATCACCAGTAGAGTAAAAAGAAAATCCATAAATTGGGAAAAATCTTTAGCTGACTGTCTTTTGGACAAAGGACTTCTATCAAAAACATATAAAGAATTAAAAAGCATCATCCCTTCCAAATTCAAAGACCCAATCCAAATATTGGCATCTGAGATGAAAAAAAAATTCTCAGATAAAGAAATACAAATGACAAATAAACACATGAGAAAATATTCAACATCATTAGTCATTCAAGAAATGCAAATTAAAACAACACTGAGATTTCAGCTCACCCCAGTAAGAATGGCTACCATTAGGAAATCAACCAATAACAAATGCTGGTAAGGCTGTGGAGAAATAGGAACTCTTCTCCACTGCTGGTGGGAATGCAGACTGGTGAAACCACTGTGGAAATCAGTTTGGAGATTCCTCAGCAAACTAAGTCTAGAGGTCCCATTCAATCCAGCTATTGCCCTTCTGGGTATTTTCCCAGAAGATCTGAAAACATCATATCACAGGATCTATGTGCACCCATGTTCTTAGTGGCATAGTTTGTAATTGCTAAATTGTGGAAGCAACGCAAATGTCCGTCCAGTGAAGATTGGATAAAAAAATTGTGGTACTTTTACAAAATGGAATATTACTCAGCTATAGAGATAAACTCGAGGCTTTTATAGGTAAATAAATGGTCACAACTAGAGAACATACTCATAAGTGAAATAAATCAGACGTACATGTGTAAGCAATGTATTGTCTCACTAGTGTAAGAACCTTAAAGAATGAATATGAACTATGAGGTATGACAGAAACTGTGAAATGAAAGGAAAATGCTCAAAAGTAAGGGGCTACTGGAGTGTGGGAAAGGAGAAAAAAAAGAAGGGGAATTTATGTATGTATGTACGTATATTCAGGATAGCTAACAGCTGTACTACTGTCTTCTATTGCTTTACTAAAAGGAACGGGTAATGATTACTGGTTTGATCATTATTGCATGTCTCTAATTGTCTTCCTGAGAAATTGAAGACATCAATAGTAATACAATAACCATTGTTAATTTCCTACCACATTGTCTGTAACTCTGTATTGTTTGTATTGTTCTTATGCTATTTTTAAAATGGACATCTATTTAATATGTTTTTTTGCTTTATTCTTAAAATAAAAGTACCATTAGCATTCCTCACAGATATAGAGAGAATATTCCTAAAATTCATCTGGAACCAGAAAAAGCCTACAATAGAAAACATAATCCTGGGAAACAAAGGCAAGGTAGGAGGCATCACAATCCCTAATTTGAAATTATACTACAAAGCTACTATGATAAAATCAGTATGGTTTTAAGGAAGAGACCTGAAAATCAGTGGAACAGATTAGAAGATGCAACTATGAGCACAGACACCTTATCTTTGAGAAAGGGACCGAACATATTCACTGGAAGAAATATAGCCTCTTTAATAAATGGTGCTAGAAAACCTGGCTTTCCAAATGCCAAAAACTAAAAGTAGATCAAAACTAAATTAAATTCAAAATGGATCAAAGATCTAAATATTAAAGCAGAAACACTAAATCTACTGGAAGAGAAAATATGTAGAAAACTTGAAGTTATATGCCTAGGCAGAGATTTCATGGACAAAAACAAAACTGCATGGAAAATTCTTCAAATAATCCACAACTGTGATCTAATCTTATTGACAAGATTTTGTACATCAGAAAAACAAATCACCTTCAGAGTAAAAGGAAAACCCATGAATTGGGAAAAAATAATTAGCCAATTTTCCCTGATACAAAGGACATCTCTTTAGAACATTCAAAGAAACAAACAAACAAACAAAAAAACCAGGTCCCCAAAATTCAGCCTCAATCCAAAAATGGATGTTTGAGATGAATACACATTTCTCAGATGAAGAAATACAAATAGCAAAAAATACATGAAAACATGTTCAGCATCATTGATTATTTGAGAAATGCAAATGAAAACAACACTGAGATGCCATCCCACCCCAGAAAGAAATCAAGAAATCAACCAGTAAGTAACGTGCAGGAGGGCCTGTGGGGAAAAAGGAACTCTTGTCCTTAGCTGGTGCAAGTGTGGACTAGTCAAACCACTGTGGAAATCAATGAGGAAAGTCCTCACAAAAGTAGGTTTAGAGGTCCTACTCAACCCATCTATTCCTCTTCTGGGTATTTTTCCAAAAACCTGAAAACATCATACCACAATGATGTATGTGCACCCATGTTTATAGCAGCACTGTTTGTCACAGCTAAATCTTGGCAACAATGCAAATGTCCATCAACTAAGTAATGGATAAGAAAGATGTATTTTTACACAATGGAGCGTTACTCAGGTTTAAAAATAGATAAACTCAAGGCTTTTATAGGTACATGGGTACAACTAGAGACCATACTCAAGTGAAATAAATTGGACTCACAAGTGTAAACGTCATACTGTCTCCCTAGTGTAAGAAACTGAAAGAGTCAATAAAACCCCCAAAGGCAGAATAGACATTGTGAAAGGGAAAGAAATTGCTCAAAGGGGTGGAACTACTGGGGTGACAGAGGAGAAAAGGAAAGAAGGAAGGAAGGGATTACGTATCTAAAAGGAGAGCTGGGAATAATTGTACTGCTCATGTCCAGCGGTTTATTGAAGGGTACAGTTAATGCTTAACTTTTTTGAGCAATTTTTCATGCTTATATCTGGTGATCTAAACAAGTAATTTGAAAACAGTATAATAACCACTGGTGAATTCCTACCATCTTGCTTAGTGAAGCTCTGTATCATTTCTAATGTTTTCTATTATATTTATTCTGTTTAATACTTTGATCAATGTTGCATTCTCTGGTTAATCTAAGCAACTTTGTTGAAGATAACAAAATGGAATATAACGACCACTGTTAACTGCTATCATTTTTTTAAACCCTGTATCTGTTTTGTTTTTGCTTTATTTTGTTTTTGTATATGTTGTTGTTATTTTGTTATTGTTTTATTCTGTTTAGAATAAAAATATAAATTTTACTAAAAATGGATGAATTAATTACTAGTTTTTGCTAAATATACTAAAATCCTTCAAAATTCTGGTTGAATGAAACAAGAATGTGAAAATATATCAACCTTGGAAATCATAATATGATTTTGTAGTACATTATGCTCTAAATTAACTCAACATTTATCTCTTTGAATGTTAGGTTTCCTTTTTTGTTTTTCATAGTTTTTACAATGGCTGATAAATGCTAGAAAAATATTTCTTCAAAACAATGATTGGCAATGAAATAGAAGGTTAGCTTGCACTACAAATCAAAATTTCGGTTAATATTGGCCTGGACAAAAATTTCCTGTATGTTATGAAAGAAAAAATGTTATCCATGTGTATATGTTAGCGTGGAAGAAAAAGGCTTTGATTTGACAGTCTAGTTGTGAAATTTATTAGATCACTTGGCAACAACACAAATGTCCATAAAATGGAAATACCAACTCAGAGAAAAAGTCTTTGGAATAATTTTGATGATTATAGCAAACATTATTACACTTTTTCTATTAAACTTAATGTAAACTCGTTATTAAACTCCTTGTAAATAGCATAAATAGTACACGTAAGTGTGAAGTTAATGAAGAATGCACATGCTATTGTGAGGAAGGCTGTACGTCGCCGTATGGAAATGTGTCCAAATTACCCGGATGAAATACACCCCACAAGCAAAACAGGTGCTACTTAAGGCTGCCTCCTCTATTTCTTATATCAAGCCGTAGTACAAAACAGTGGGTTGCTTTGTATCTCAGTATAGAAGCAAAAGCAACAAAATAATAATTAAAAACATATTAAAAAATCTTTGCTTATTTTAATTTACTAACAGTACCATTGATACACTCCGGATTACAAACATTTCTGACTGTGTTTTATCATGATTGAGCCTATCAAACAACAACCTGTGGACAAAACCTGGCCCACTACCTATCTTTGTATGGTCCACCAAGTAAGAGTAGATTTTACCTTTTAAAAAGATCAAAATAAGAATGTTTTGGAGCATGTGAAAATTATATGACATTCAAATTTCAGTGTCCATAAGTGAAGTTTTTAATTTGAGTGCAGCCATGCTTCCTCATTTGCATATAGTCTATAGCTGCTCTTACTGTACAACTGCAAAGCAGAAGCTATAGAAAAGATGATACGTCCTTAAAAGCTTTTCAAAGGAAACTTTCACTTACCCCTGTTATTATTGATGATGTCATAACTTGTCTACTCTGGATTTGAGTACTTACTGCAATTGCTGTGCTCCATCCTGTAGTTTTTTGATCTGAGTTGTTCAGACATTAGAATTTATCCTTATGCTGACAGAAGAGAAGTTAACTTGTGCAGATCATTTGTAGCTCATCTTTAGTCACCTCAGTGATCTATTGGTTACTGCACTTCCTCTACCACACAGCTGCCCTCCACCTGCCCACATCCCTGGTTCTTCAGCGTTAGAGGAAGCAATCTTAGCCTCATTCATAGAACTGTATATTGTCCAAGCACTTTACCTAAACATACAAGTGAAAATTATACTGCAAAGCAGGTAACAATAGAACAGAATATAGGACCCTGGAGGGAATTGTTATAAGAGTTCTATTTTTCTGAGCCAGAGTCTGGAATGAAATGAGGTAATGATCCAGCATAAAGACATACATAAGTTTACATGAACAGTTAAGATAGTCAGAAATGATGAGCCTTTTAAACTGGGTGGACCTTTGAAAACACTCCATTCCAGTATTCTGATTTCAGACAGAAAAATATAGGCAGATACACATTTTTGCAGACTGCATCAAAATCACATCTATTTCCAGCCAAGCCACTAATTCATGACTGATAAAGTTGTTTAATCAGTTGGTCAGGTTGTATCAGTTTTTTGTATCCAAAATTAATCTTAATAATCATTATGGGTTGTTGGTTTCTTAACCCTGTTCCAGAGGTGTATGGGAGCCCTGTCCTGCCATGAAGTTGGCAAGGAGAAGACCCTGAAGCAGCCCAAGAAACAGGCCAAGAAGATGGATGAGACAGCATTCAAACACAAGCAAAAAGAGGAGTAGAAGAAACTTGAGGAGTTAAAAGCAAAGGCCATGGGAAAGGGCCCCTGGCCACAGGTGGAATTAGGAAATCTGGAAAAAATAAACTGTTCCTGGAGCCTAAGATGATGGTTACCAGAGATTCCATTATTATCCAAATACCTGGATTCCTTGCCATACCTCTTGACACCTATACCTAGAATGAAGTGTGTTCTTGGAGTCTGTTGTTGTACATCTAAGAATAAAATTTTGTAAAAGAAAAAAAGTGATATAGTAGGTTATTTTCTCTAGTTTTCATTCAACTATTCCTACCTCAGCTGTGAACTTAAAGTAAACCCAGCCTATAATTCTGCCATAGTCTTCTCTTTGAATTTTTTTTTTTTACCCTGAATTCTGTATCATCTGGAATTAAATCAATTTATTTGAAAGAAAAAAATCATTGCATAAAATTTATTATTGCCTTTCCCTGTGTCTAAAAACCATAGAATTCTGTTTTGTATTTGAGGGTGTTGAGTCAGGCTCAGTTAGCTAGGAATGAGGAGGCTGATCTGAATAGCTGGACACAATCACATTTCCTCCACTAAAGTTTAACCTTACACCATTTCTTTGGTTTTCATTTCTGTATTTCCATGATTTAAGCAGACTTTCACACATATTATATAAATTTTATATATTTTTATTTTATTTTAAGGAGAATAAAAATTTTTAAAGCATTATACAATATTTCAAAACAGATAGGAAATTAATAAGCTTTGTTATACTGCATACCGTTATCTTCAAAGTGGTTGTTCAGATTACCAGATATAGGCATGAAGAACTGATAAAAAAAATTAAGCATTAACTGTTCCTTTCAATAAAGCAACAGAAAATAGTAGCACGATTATCTTAGCTATCTTGTGTATGTATATATATTCTTTTCTTTCCCTCTATGGTTCTTTTATCCTTTCCTTCATGCAATTGTTCTTTACTTTTGGGCAATTTCCTTCCCTTTCACAATATGTATTATACTTTTCAGATTTTATATACTGTTTCAATTTCTTAAACTAGGGACACAATACGATGTTTACACACTCAGGGTTCATTTATTTCACTGGTAGATGTGGTCTCTAGTTGAATCCATTTATAAAATCTTTGAGTTTATCTGTCTTTATAACTGAGTAATACTCCATTGTATAAAAATGCCATGTCTTTTTATCCATTCCTCAGTTGATGGGTATTTGTATTGTTGCCAAAATTTATATATGACAAATTGTGCTGCTATAAACATGGGTGCACATATATTGCTTTGGTATGATGTTTTCATTTTTGCTGGAAAAATCCCCAGAATGGGGATTAGCTGGGTTAAGTCAGATCTCTAAGCCTACTTTTTTGAGGACACTCCACAATGATTTCCACAGTGGTCTCACCAGTCTACACTCGCACTAGCAAAGGGCATGAATTCCTTTTTCCTCACAGCCCCTCCTGCATGTTATTGGTTGATTTATTGATGATAGTGATTCTTTCTGGGGTGAGATGGAATCCGTGTGTTTTTTAAAATTTGCCTTTCTCAAATAACCAGTGATGTTCAACATTTTTTCATATATTTATTTTCTATTTGTATTTCTTCACCTGAGTAATGTGTATTCATCTCAAGTGCTCATTTTTGAATTCAGTCTTTGAATTTTGGGGGCTTGGGGTTATTTTTTTCTTTGTATGTTCCAGAGAGAAGTCTTTTGTCTCTGATGGACAGTTGGCTAAATTTTTTCCCAATTCATGGGCTTTCCTTTTACTCTAATGGTGATTTCTTTTAATATGCCAAAACTTTTCAATAAGAGAAGAGCCCAGTTATGGACACTTTGAAGTACTTCCCGTGTAATTCGGTTATTGTTCATGAACTCTCTGCCTATCTCTACACTTTCAAGATTTCTACCTATTTTTTCTTTCAGTAAAGTTAGTGTTTTTGTTTTAATATTTAGATCTTTGATCTATTTTGATCTTAGGTTAGTGCATGGTGATAAACATGGTTGTATTTTAGTGTCCGGCATGTGGAGAGCCAGTTTTGACAGCACCATTTATTAGAGGCTAGCTATATTCTAGTGAACAGGTTTGGCCCCTTTGTCAATGATGAGGTGTCTGAGTGCGTTTATAGTTGATTCTATATCTTTGTAATCTGTTCCATTGATCTTCATGTCTGCTTTTATGACAGTACTATGTGGATTTATCTCAGTAACTTTGTATTATATCAGGACATGGATTGTGATGCCTCCTGCCTTGCCCTTATTGCCCAGGAATGCTTTTGCTATTCGACATCTCTTCTTGTTCCAGATGAATTTTAGGAATGTTAAAAAAAAAAGAATTTTATGAATGTTTTCTCTAGATCTGTGATGTATGCTAATGGCATTTTGATTGGGATTGCATTAAATCTGTAGAAAAGTTTTGGGAGTATGGTCATTTTCACAATGTTGGGTCTTCCTATCCATGAGCAAAGAATATCTTTCCATTTTCTGATATTCTCTTCAAAGTCCTTTTTCAGAGTAGTGTGATTTTCAATGTATAGTTCTTTTGATTGATTCCTGTGTATTACATTTTTTGGATGCTGTTGTAAAAGGCATAGTTTCCCTAATTTCTCTCTGAGTGTGTTTGTTGTTTTTGTACAGGAATGTTATTCATTTTTGAATGTTGACTATGTGTCCATCTACACTACTGAATTTGTTTATTAAATCTAGAAATCTTTTGTGGGAGTTTGTTCGGTCTTTTATGTAGTGTCATCTCATTTGTAAATAATGATAATTTTACTTCTTCCTTGTCCATTCTTATTTCTTTTATTTCTCTCTCTTATCTAATTGTTCTTGCCAATGTTTCCAGAACTACACTGAATAGGAGTGGTAATGGTGGACATCCTTGTCTTGTTCCTGATTTTAAGGTGAAAGCTTTCAGTTTTTGTCCATTTAGTATGATGTTGGCTGTTGGTTTGTCATAGATGGCTTTTATCCAATTGAGGATGAGAACATCTACTTTAATTTTTTGTAGGGTTTTTCTTATCATGAATGAGTGTTAGACTTTAGCAAAAGCATTTTCTACATCTATTGAGATTATCATGTGATTTTTGTCTTTAGCTCTGTTGATACGGTGTATTACATTTATTGATTTGCATATATTGAACCACTCCTGCATTTCTGGAATGAATGTTCATCATGGTGTGCCATCTTTCCATGATTTGCTGCGTTCTGATTGCTAGTATTTTACTGGGGGAATTTTGCATCTATGTTCATTAGAGAGATTGGCTTATCATTCTCTTTCTTAGTTAGATCTTTGTCTGGTTTTGATATCAGAGTAATCACCTTCCACCGGGAGTGAGTTAGGGAGAATTGCTTCCCTTAAATTTCATTAAAGAGTTTGAGAAGTATCGGCATTAAATCTTCCCTAAATTTCTTGTAGCATTCAGCTGTGAAGCCATTCTGACTAGTGCTTTTTTGTTGGTTATTTTTAAATATGCTTTCAATTTCATTGACTGAGATGAGCTTATTCTGCGTTTTTGTATTTTCTTGATTCAGCTTTGGTAAGTCATACTTATCTAGGAATCAGCCCACTTCTTCTCTAATTTAATCCTAGGAGAGCGGAGGTTTTGTAAGTATTCATGATCTTCTGAATTTCCACAGGACCTGTAGTGATTTCATCCTTTTCTGTCCTTATGGATGAATTTGAGCTTTTTCTTTCCTCTTTTTGATGGGGTATGCTAGCTTTTATCAATTTTATTTATTCTTTTAGAGAACCAACTCTTTGAGTCATTAATCTGTATTTTTTTTTTTTTTTAGTTTCCATTGTGTTAATTTCTGCTATGATCTTTATAATTTCCTCCTTTCTTTGGGCTTTGCTCCAGACTTGCTCTTTATGTGGAAAGCTTGATATTCAGCATAAAGTCTTGTATATGTGCTTGTTCTCTTTTCCTGTCATGAGAATCCATCGCTATAAATTTCCTTGGGAGGACTCCTTTTCTGGTATCCCAAAGGTTCTAGTAATTTTTATGTGCTTTTTCATTTGATTGTAGATATTTTTAATTTCTTTAATTTCATCTGTGACCCATTGGTTGTCTAGGAGAGTTATTTAATTCTCATGTTTTTATGTAGTTTTTGTGATTTCTTTTTGTCTTTTGCAATTTCATTGCAGTATGGTGAGGTAATATGCATGAGATAATTTCAAATCCTTTGCATTTACTTAAAAATGTTCTATGCGCTAATATATGGTCTATTTTGGAGAATGTCCTCTGTGCAGCTGAGAGGCATATTTGTTCTGATGTTGTTCAATGAAGCACTCTGTTAAGGCCTATTAAATCCATTTGTTTATAAGTTTTGTTTACTTCTATTTTCTTTCTTGATTTTTTTGTGTAATTAATCTATCTCTCTGTGACAATGGGGTATTAAAGTCCTCCATTATGATTGTGTTATTATTTATATGATTTTTCATGTCTATTAAAATTTGTCTTATATAGCTAGGTGCTCTCAAAATTCATGCATATATATTTATGATTGTTACCTCTCCTGGTCTTTGTCATGGAAGTATTTTATTACGCTGTTAATTTTGAAAGGTAATTTTCCAGGGTTCATCAATCTGAGTTGGAGATTGTTTTTTTCAGGACTTGAAATACTTCACTCAAAGTCACTCAAAGCTCTTCTTGATTTCATGGTTTGTGTTGAGAAATCTGCTGTGATTCTGATGCACTTTCTTTTATAGAGATCTGTTTGTTTTCTCTAATGTCTTTTAATATTGTGTTCTTGTGCTGAATTTCTTGGATCTTGATTATTATACGTTTGAGTACAAGTTTATTTTGGTTATCACTAATTGGAGTTTTATATGCCTCCCTTAACTGTATCCCAGATTCTTTTCTCATGCTTGGGAACTTTTCTTCTATTCCTTCTGCAAAGTGATTTTTATGTCATTTTTGTTTACTCCTGCTTTTTTACTTACACCTATAAGTCTTTTGATTTCTTTCTTTCTTTCTTTTCTTTCTTCCTGGTACTGAGAATCAGATTCATGACCTTACACTCGTCAGGCAGGAGCTGCGCTGCTGAGCTGTATGTCCTGCCCTACATCTATCAGTCTTGTTTTGTTTTACTTTGCTTCACCTGGGAGCTGTTGAATTATTATTATACCCTGGTTCTTTTTTATTTTTCAAGAGATCTTTCCTTTCACAGTCACTAATTGTAACCTTATCTTCAAGCTCTAAAAGGCTGTCTTCAGTTTCATACAAGTGGTTTTACAAATTTCAACGGAATTTTTAATTTCCTGGATATCCTTTTGAATCTGTTTCCTGCATTCTGATTCTTTCTACATCGTTCTTCCAAGGTTTCTGTCATTTTCCTATGCTCCTCTATTTTTTAAATATATTTCTTCTTTAGATACGCTGAACAATTCTTTCATTATGGTTGCCTTTTCTTTTTTATGTGAGAGGTTATTTCTGATCTGATCTTTTCTATATCCTGATGTGGTTGCTGATTCACCTCAGTTGCTATCATTTCAGAAATTTCAGGTGTGTGACTTCCAATTTCTTCTGTTGATGGCTCCCGGACTTGTTCTGGGAGGGCTGAGTTTGTATTTTACTCCCTCACTTTGACAGTTTATATTTCAAAAAAATTTTTTAAATTTTGTTTTCTGAGGTGATTCTTGTGTGTTTTGGTTGTAGGTAGCTGTATCACTAATATCAAAGCCTCTTCGGCAATAGTGCGTACTTGAGGGATATCTTCCATGTGTAGGAGACTTTTTGTGTCTGTCCCAGATCCTATCTTCTCAATTAATTGAGAGTGGGATGTTTGTTCCTTTGTGGCTCAGTCCCCAGGCTTTTTTTGTAGGGCTGTGGTGAGGTTATGAAGCCAGAGCTTCCCAATATTGTTACTCAAGTGAGAACAGCTCATTAAAACATACATGTCTTCCTATCTACAGTAGTACAATTGGTAATAAGCATAATTTGGAAACTGAACAAATATGGTATCTATTAATTTTGTACTTTAGCCCAAAGGAACAAAGTCTATGGTTATATGACAGAGCTAATCATAAATTAGGAGTTTATATACAGAATGTTTCTTCTTGTTAGAGTGGACTTATCCTGGGTTTTTCCAGACCAGCTGATTGCCATGTCCTGGGCACTTCCTGTGCTGACTACCTGACCTACAGTGTAGGAATATAGGCCACTAAGTTTCCTCAAACTGAGGCTACCTGGATGTGAGAAGGTAATGGGTGGCAGTTCTCCCCTCCCATGCGGGTCACAGAGGTTCCTAAGGCTCATTATCACTCCCATGATGGTAGGTGCAGGGGAGGTATTTCTCCCCTCCTGAGCAACTCACTGATGCTCCCAATGCTCACCAAGCCTCACTGTGGCTCCCATGATGGTAGGGGAGTATATATTATATTGTACACACACACACACACACACACACACACACACACACACATTGTTACAGAAATTGTAAGGAATCACTAGAGTAAAAGTGATTATTAGAGTCATTAATTAGACACTGTTAAATAGAGTGTAAAATGCATTTGGAGCTCTGAGGATTAACTACCTGTAGCAGAAAGTAAGATTCTTTGACATTGAACAGTTATTCCCAATGTGAGGGCTCATTCTCTACCAAGATGAGCATTTGGTTTCCTGGCCCTCTTAAGTTTTGGGGCTCCCACTTCCCTCAGTGTGCTGGTTGTGGATATGGGTGAGGCTTCTCAGACTGTGCTGGTGGGCCAGGGGGAATCTTGGGAGGAGGACTTCAAATTCAGAATAAAGTGAAAGTTGAGTGTTTACAATGGGTTAAGTATTTTAAACGTCAGGATAAAATTGAAGTGGTTTATTTAAAAGGCAGGCAGTATGAAAGTAATTAATTTATTTGTGATTTCAGGAAATTCAAATTGCTTCTGCTTTCTTACTGAACTATCAGGAATACTAACATCCTAGCCATAGATTTTCAAAGTGTTAGAGAAATTTCAGACACATACCTTTCTTTATTTTCCATTTGCTTTCTAATAGCCTGTTTGGCAAGTAAATAAATAATTCCTATTAAAATGCATATGTATAATAACAAAATGAAGCCCAGTTTGTGGGAGAAGGAAGATATTTTTAGAAGTCATCTAAAGTAAACTTCATAATCTCTTATTTTCTGTTATAAGAATCTCAAAAAATTATTCTTTTACCCTTGATAATCTAAATGTATTTAATATTTTGTCCTACATACTGAAATTCTGAAATGTAATACACTTTCTACTAGAAATAAACCCAATGTGATTATGTGATTAAAGATTTTCTGTGCTGAGATGTGGTCCTGGCCCAGCAGGAGACCAAGGATACTACAAAACAGCCTTGATCAGTCGATTGACTTTGCAAAATTTCTGATTCAATTACATTCTTCACGCAGTTTTTGAAAGCTGTGAAATGTCATTGCATGCTGACACCACACAGTCCCTACAGAATATCTATGGTATTCTTCACTCAAGTTATTGTGTCTTTTTAGGAATCTCTTACATCCATACTAAGATACAAAAGAGAATAAAATTATAACAAATAGGAATGCTCCACTTTTCAAGAAAATCTGGCTTTTTTCAGTTTTTAATATCTTCACGTGAATTTTCAGAATTAAAATGTTGAATACATTTCATGTCTGTTTGAGTAGACAATGTAGTTTTTACTTCTCTGTGTCAAGTTATGTATGTGTGTGCATATGTGAATACATATGTGTGTATGCATATATGAGAGAGAAGACTCTTTTAGGAGATTTTATTGCCAAAATGGATATAGCTGTTCAAATTTATTAATACCATTTTTTCTGATTCACTTAACATAAAAGTGTACATTATCACAATTGTCAAAGTATGTACTAGTCTATGTGGCTTAGTTATTGTTAACAATTACTTTTAGACTGAATAATGATTATCTCTCATCCATTGAGTTATGTCATAAGATTTATGAGTTAAAGAGCCTTATCTGTTATGATTTTGGTACATAGTAGGATTGCAATGGATATTTAATAACTAAGATACAATAGGCAATAAGGTGCTCGTGAAGACAGATAATGCTAAGATATTCATTACAATTGCTTCAGTATTTGTTTTACTCACTCTCCCTCTGTGCACCCACCCCAGCCCCATATAGGTTGTATAGCTCATGATAAGGGATATGTGGACAGAGATGTGCCTCTGGGAAAGGTTAGTGCCATATTCTGTTTCCCATATTGGTTGAATGCAGAGCATTGGCAGTGAAAACCTCACTATAGAGAGACTTCATCCTTTCTTTCTGACACATTGCCCTGGGAAACTACTTGGGCACAGAGATGCATAGCAAGTCTAAGCTGCAAGCTCTGCTGCTCATGATAGGGCCTGTATTTCA
This sequence comes from Dinomys branickii, assembly GCA_004027595.1. NCBI lineage: Eukaryota > Metazoa > Chordata > Mammalia > Rodentia > Dinomyidae > Dinomys > Dinomys branickii. The sequence goes on from PVLD010004614.1 coordinate 49,352, forward strand.
GCAAGATGCAAAAGCAAGAGTGACATGCCTGTTCAACAGGAGTGAAGGAGAAGCCGCATTAATGGAAACAAGGAATCAGTCAATAGTGTTTTCTCTTCTAATCACTAACAGCCTTGAGCCAAGGAGAATCAACTTCTTGAGACAAAGTATGGGTAGATGACAAGGAGGACCAGAAATCACCCTCTCCATATATCAAAGTTCTTAATCATATGCTATCCTCAGTCACTCCAACCTCAATGTCAGAAAGAGTGGGTTCTGTAATTCTAGCAGAAAGGGGATTTGTGATTTGAAGTAAACCTGTTTACTTGAGAAATGTTAGATCTTTTTAACTTTTCTTCATTAGTAAGGGCCATACCATATGTATCTAATCAAGGAATTAACAAATTTTATCCCTCAGGGTAATTCCAGCCCAACTGATGCCTTTCTACAGCCCATAAGTTAAAGAGTGTTTCTAAATTTTGAAATTGAGGAGAAAAGTCAAAAGAAGGATTATAGTTCATGAAACATGAAAAATTATATAAAATTCAAATTTTAGTACCCATCAGTAAAATTTTACTAGGAAATAATTGTGCTCATGCTTATGTATTGATTCTATGATTATGTGCTGCAATGGTAGAAGTTGCATAGTTGAGTTGAAGTTATATGTTGCAGAGATCATGAAATTTTACTATCTGGTCATTTACTGAAAAGTTTTATAAACCTCTGATCTCATCTAAGAAGTCTTAAAAAATAGCCACCTTTATGTTTCTTGCTTTCTTTGACAATATCTTTGATGTATCTTAAGAATCATTTTCATTTTCGCATGTTAGAACTTAATAAAATAAGAAAAGAGACAATGTGGGCCTGGAAAACAAAGAAGACATTTCATAATATTTAAAATAGACATTTTTAAGCAAATATTTCTTGGATTAAAAATCTTACTTATAAATCATATCACTCTGAGGTGAAGGTAATGTTCGTGAATGTGAAGTAATATACTCAGCTGCAGATCTTTTATAAAGAGAATGTGATGAGATTCAAAACATTATTCATTGACCAGGTGTAGGGTGATAAGAGATGGGGAGATTAATTAATGCATCAGGAATGCAATATAATGCATCAGTCTATTCCATGAAGAGAGTTCATTTCATCTTTCAAAAACCACTAAAATGATTCTGCGAGCCACAGAGAATGTTTTTCATACTTGATTCTCTTAAAATTCCTATATCTGCTTAAAATTCACACACTGTATCTAACTTCATTAGTTCACCCTGACCTTTCCAGCACAGCAATAGCAAAGGACAATGTCCTTTGAGGTGGGTAACCTCATTGTTAATGGTCTGATGAGATTTGTCACTTTAAAAAGTCATTTTCAGTACTTCAGTATAAGGAAATTTATAAAAATATTCTCCTGTGTTGAAGAATGATAATGTTATATTTGAACTATTCATTCATTCTTTAATATTTTGGAGAAATGTTTCTTTGGTTTTGCTTGTTTTAGTTTTCTAATATTCAATCTTGAGTTCTCTTTTTTTTAACAAGAGGTCAAAAACATACACTAGAGAAAAGATAGCCTCTGACAAATGGTGGTGGGAAAATTGGCTATACACGTGGAGAAAAAAATTTTTAAATGTTTTATTTTTAAAGATAAAGAATGAAAACACATTAACAAACAGATATAAACAAAACAGCACCCAAACAATAGAAGCAATACAGAATTTCAGATGAGGTGATAGGAAATTCACAATGGTTGTTGTATTACATATTGTTATTGTCTTGGTTACTTTTTCTCTTGTTGCTGAGACAAAATACCCAACACCCAAAATGAAGGAAGGAAAGGTTTATGTGGCTTACAGTTTGTGGAGGTTTCAGTCCATACTTGGCTGGTTCTGAGGCAGAATGGCAAATGGCAGAGGGCAATTGTTCATGGCAGCAGAGCACAAAAAAAACCACAAGAGCAAACGGGAGGAATCGCAGCAAGCAGCCTCTTTCCTTCCCTTACATTGTAAACAGGCTACCCCCACCCAGGGGGCGGGGGCATGGAGCACTCACACAGTCTCCATGCCCTCCTCTTCCACAGGCTCAGGATGTGTACAAAGTAAGCACCCTGGCTTCCTGCTGAATCACTCAACCAAACCTCTAGACTCCCCAAGTTGACACAATGTATCAACCATAACAGTTATCTTCAAACTGGTTACTCACTTAAAGAAATATAGGAACATAAGATTGATCAAACAATCAAACATTAACTGTTCCTTTCAATAAAGCAGTAGAAGTCAATAGTACAACTCTCTCAGCTATCCTGTGTGTGTGTGTGTGTGTGTGTGTGTGTGTGTGTGTGTGTGCGCGTATCTGTGTGTGTATTCCCTTCTTTTTTTTCCTCATCCCAGTTGTTCTCTCCTTTGAGCAGTTTCTTTTATGTCTTTCAGATTTTATTTACTCTTTCACGTTCCTGCACTACTGAGACAATATGGTATTTACACAGGCAGGTCTGATTTATTTCACTTATGAGTATGGACTCCACTTGCATCCATTTACCTATGAAAATCTCAGTTTATATTTCCTTATAGTTGAGTAATACTCCATTATGTAAAAATGCTACATCTTTTTTATCCATTCCTCAGTCAATGGGCACTGGGGCTGCTTCTATAATTTAGCTATTACTAATTGAGCAGCCATAAACATGGGTGCACATATATTGCTGTGGTGTTATGTTTGTAGTTCTTCTAGAAAAATACCCAAGAGGGAAATGGGGCTTCTTATTGCTCAGGATTGCTTTTGCTGCTCTGGGTCCCTTCTGCTTTAAGATGGATTTTAGGAATGTTCTCTGTAGATATATGCGGTATACTAATGGTATTTTGATTTGGATTACATTGGACCTGTACATCAGTTTTGAGCATATGGCCATTTTCACAGTATTGGTTCTTCCAATTCGTGAACAAGGAATAATTTCCCATTTTCTGAAATCTTCAATTTCCTTTTTCAGAGTACTGTAGTTTTCACTGTGAAGGCCTTTCACTTTTGTTACATTGCTTCCTAAGTATTTCTGTTTTGTAGATGCTATTGCGAACGGTATGGTTTCCTTAATTTCTCTGTGTTTTCTGTTTGTGTATAGGAATGCTATTGATTTTGTGTCCAGCTATGCTACTGAATTTGTTGATTAATTCTAGGACTCTTTTGGTGCAGTTCTTGGGGTCTTCCTTGTAGGGTATCATGTCATCTGTGAATGACGATAATTTCACTTCCTCCTTTCCTATCTTTATTCCTTTTATATCCCTCTCTTGTCTAATTGCTCTGGCTAATGTTTCCAGAGCTATTGAATAGCAGTGGTGAGAGTAGGCACCCCTGTCTTGTTCCTGATTTTAAAGTGTAAGTTTTTAGTTTTTGTCCACTTAATATGATGTTGGCTGTTGGTTTGTCATAGATGGCTTTGATCAGATAGAGGTAAAGATCATCCATATCTATTTTATGTAGGGTTTTCATCATGAATGAGTGTTGGATTTTGTCAAAAGGTTTTTATGTATCTATTGAGATGACCATGTGGTTTTTGTCTTTGGCTCTGTTGATATGGTCTATTACATTAAGTGATTTGTATATATTGAACCACCCCTGTATCCCTGGGATGAATACCACTTGATCATGGTGTATAATGTTCTTGATGATTTGCTGAATTCTGTTTCCAAATCTTTCATTATCTTTACATCTATGTTCATTAGGGAGATTGGAGTGCAGTTGTCTTTCTTGATTGGGTCTTTCTCTGGTTTTAGTTTCAGTATAACACTTGCCTTCAGAAATGTGTTTGGGATAATTGCTTCCTTTTCAATTTCATTGACGAGTCTGAGAAAAATTGGAATTAAATCTATGAATTTCTTGCAGAATTCAGCTGTCAATTCATCAAGACCTGGGCTTTTCTTTGATGGTAGGTTTTTATTCAGATTTTCAATTTCAATAGTTGATATTGGGTTATTCATGATTTTTATTTTTTCTTTGATTCAACTTTGCTAAGTCATACTTATCTAGGTATCAGTCCATTTCTTATGTATTTTCCATCCTAAAGATTTTCAAAGTACACATTGATAATCTTCTGAATCTCTGTAGTATCTGTGGTGATTTCACCCTTTTCATGAGTTATTGCAGGAATTTGAGTTTTTTCTTTACTTTTTTGATAAGATTGGCTAGGGGTTTATCAATTTTATTTATAATTTCAAAGAATCAACTCTTTGATTCATTAATTCTTTGTAGTAGTGTCTTTGTCTCAATTGCATTAATTTCTGTTCTCATCTTTACAGTTCCCTCCCTTCTTTGGGCTTGACTTATTCTTCTTTTTCTAAAGGTTTGAGGTGCAGCATTAGGCAATTTATTTGTTGTCGGTCTGTCTTTGTTTGTGAATTTACCAATATAAACTTCCCTCTAAGGACCACTTTTAGTGTATCCTGCAGATTCCAGTAAGTTGTATTTACATTTTCATCTACTTCTACATACTGTTTAATTTTTCATTAGTTTCATCAGTGACTCATTAGTTATTCAGGAGGTTGTTATTTAACATCCATGCATTTATAGAGGTTTTGTGGTTCCTTTTGTAATTAATTTCTAATTTCTTTGCACTATGTCAGATAGTATGCATGGGATAATTTCAGTTCTTTGCATTTAGTTAAGCATGTTCTATGGGCTAGTGTGTGGTCTATTTTAAAGGACATCCCAAGTGAATCTGAGAAGAATGTGTATTCTGATGTTTTGGAGTGGCACACTCTGTAAACATCTCCTCAGTCCATTTGTTCACAAGGTTTATTCAGTTCTGTCATTTCTTTGCTGATTTTTGGTCTAGTTGATCTTTCTCTTTGTGTCAGTGGGGTATTAAGTTACCTTATTACAATAGTGTTATTAGAGGAACTCAGTTGCTCAATATGAAAATATCAAATTTAAGCATGTGGATAAAAATTAACAAATGTGTAAAATTTATAGACTATTTAAATTTTATTCTGACTACAATATATGCAATATTTTTCTGTTTGAAATTATTTCTCATGTTTACAGCAAGTTTCAGTGTAGCATGTAATAGTTTTAGACTGACTTTATCTAAATCAGCAAGTGATTAAAATATAAACAAAGTCTACTTTTCCTTTTCCATTCATTCCGTTAGTGTTCATTGAACACTGACTTTGTGCTAGGAACATTACTAGCTGCTGTACACTGAACATGTACATAGTTAAGTAAGTTTATCAAATATTTTAATGTCAGCTGAAATTATATTATTAGGATGATGTATTCACATTACTTGACTATTATGATGGAAATTCTGTTTGTATCATCTAATAATAGGTTGCTGCAAAAAGAAAAAAAGACGAAATTAATAAAGATAATTCCAATTTTAGATCCGGAAAATAAGAGAGTCCCATCATAAAATAGATCTCATTATTTTAATTTTTATGTATTATTTCATTACCTAGTACATAATACATTACGTATTATTTCATTACTTGCAATGAAACATTTAAGCGCTAAAGAATTTTACTAAGGTAACTTTATACAACTTTGGAAATATGTTTTTTCTATTGAGAATATTTTTTGTATTAAATTTTACTTTAAAGAGAATAAAAATAATGAGAACAATAAAAAACATTTGAGATGATACAGAATTTCAAAAAACAAGATGATAGGAATTCACCAGTGCTTGTTATATTGCATATTGTTGTCTTCAAAGTAGTTGCTCAGATTACCAGTTATAAGTATTGGTCAAAGAGAAAAAAATTAAGCATTAGCTGTTCCTTTTAATAAACCAATATAACCAGTAGTGCAATTATCTTACATGTCATATATATATTTGTATATATGTATACATATTTTCCCTTTCCTTATTTCCTTCTTTTCTCTTTTCCCTAATCCCAGTTGTTCTTTCCTTTTGAGCATTTCCTTTGCCTTTCACGATACCTACTGTAGGTTTTTATTTTATTTACACTTTCAAGTTTTTACACTAATATTTTGAAAGGAGAAGGAAAAATCTCTTGTCATGCTTTCCCCTCTTAACTCAAAATAGAAGTAAAATATATAATTTCAAACCAGGACACTTTTGCGTTTGATAAGTATTCATTACACATCTTAGAATGGGTTGGCTAAGATTTTTCTTATCTTTTGGATGAGCAGTTATAATTGTGATTACAGAATTGGAAGTGAGAAAACATTACCAGCTATTTTTATTATTTGAGGTAGATTTTTAGAACTACCACTTCCTCTCATGCGATTATATAGAATTTTCTTAACGTTTTAAAAGATTGAGAAGATATTAAAACAATTAGAAATTTAAAATTACAGGAAAAAATATGTATGTGAAGAGAAATAAATATTTTTGCTCACTTTACTGTCAAGGTATTCACTTTTAAATATTTATTATACGGTAGCAATTTATATTTTTAATCATTGTCCATTAATAGACACAGTCAAATACTTCTGAAACAGACATTTAAGGTTTCTATGTGCATTAAAATTGTCTTTTGTACTGTAAGTTACTGTTTAATTTGAATATTTTGTTAGAACTGTCTCCTTTTGCCTTTATAATGGAAAGTTTTTCTACAACTTTGTCCTGGTTACTTTTATCTCATTGCTGAGACAAAATACCCAATGCCCAAAGTTAAGGAAGGAAAGGTTTATGTAGCTTACAGTTTGTGGAGGCTTCAGTCCATACTTGGATGGCTCAGAGGCAGGGTGGCCCATGGCAGAGGCAAACGTTCATGGCAGCAGAGCACAGCAAAAGCAACAAGAGCAGAAGGGAGGAGCGGCGGCAAGCAGCCTCCTTCCTTCCCTTACATTATAAACAGGCTACCCCCACCCAGGGGGGCGTGTACCACTCACATAGTCTCCGCGCCCTGCTCTTCCACAGGCTCAGAATGTATACGAAGTAAGCACCCTTGCTCCCTGCTGAGTCACTCAGCCAAAGCTGTAGACTCCCAAAGTTGACACAGTGTATCAACCAGAGCAAACTGTTAATGATCTTAATAAAAAATACTGTAAGAATACAAATAAAGCAAAAAATAAACCTTAATTTGACAGAGTTTACCGTCCATATAGGTATAATATTCAGACAAATACAACATGGGGAGGATAAAGAATTCCATATGGAATAAAGTCTCTGCATACCATTATTGAATATGTATATTGTTACTGAGTATCTAAATTGCTACTGTGTAATTATTGAATAAATATAAAGAATCCTAGATGGAATAAAGTTTCTGAATACCATTGTTGTACATAAACATATATTTTTTCATGTGTATGTGTATATATGTATATATCCTAAATATATCCTGTATATATCACAAAGTAATCACCAAAGTGGATAGATGGACAGATACACAAACCAGAACAAAACAGAGGAATTAAAATGGGATACAGATAAAGTTCAAATAACTCAATACAGACAGTAAAAAGAACATTCTTTCCTTACCAGTATTCTTTTGGTCCTCAAGACTTGTGTAAACGTTGGTTTAGTATTCTTTTATTAACCAGTTGTAATTCAATCTGATGAAGACTATGACCTTTGATAATAATTTCTACATCTTCCATAAATTTAATCTGCTCTGCCATACATCACGTCCATGAATAATGAAACAATATCTTTGAAAAGTGTATTTTCTTAGAAATATTTTATAAATTTAAGGAAAAACACCCATTCCCAAATCGTCAATTTTATATTAGGTAGCTCCATTTGAATGTCACACTGGCATCTCAGATAGTAACAGAGCCATGTACTAACAGAGAAAGCCCTGCGTCAAGCCTGTTTCTTAGAACACATCTCTTACTACATCCTCCCATATGTCTATTTTCTGATGCTAGAATCCATCAGATTTATTGTATATTAAGGGCTTTGTCCTTTTAAGCACTGATTCTCTCCTTAAAAACCTCTTTTGTCAACCAGTAAGATGCAGAGATATCTAAGTACAATATAGCCTGTTTAATAGAAAGTAACTTCCAGCCTTAAAGAACACTTTCTAGTAATTCTTTCTACAGCCTCTGCATTTTGGTCACTCACGGCATATGCACTCATGGCAAAATGCACTCTGCTTTGCCTGCAAAGCACTGCCCAATAATATTCTTTATAGAGTATCCCTGACTCCTTTAGATAGCATCAGATGCTGCCTTCTCTTCCTTCTCTCAGCCTTTTAAATCAACCTCTGCTGACTGCCTATGCTGGCCCCTCTTATGACTTTGTGTTCCTTGAGGGTGTGACTCATACTTGTCAAGTCATTCTTGACACAGGTCCTGAAAAATAAGATATTAAATATGTATCTGTTCACCAAATAGAGCTATATTTGAAAGTATTCTGTTTTCTTCCAGAGTTAAGCCTTCCTCTGAGAATATTGTATCATGACTGTTTATTACGTTCATATTATTTGTAGAATCCTCACATTTACCTAGGAATTTTCAAGCCTCCTTTCTGAGTATCGCTCCTATGTAGTATCTGTTCAATTTTGTTCTGCACCATTCATGGAATGATAAAGGGCCTTCATGCTTTCTAGAGAAAGACCTAAAGAAGGAAAGCAGGGAAATATCCAGGTGAATGCTTGAGGTAGGTTAAAAGGTACGTGCTGCCCTGATTGAGTAGCCAGAAGTCACATGCAGCAGAGCAACATAGCATTTTTACAGCTTCTGCTTCTGGTTTGTTAAAGGTTTTATCAAGAAAGAAAGCCAAATTTTATCACATGCTTTCCTACATTTTAATCTATTATTAATTAATTTGAATTTATTGATTTGTTAATATTAAAATCCACCTGGAATAAATGTATTGTTGAGATAAATCCAAACTGCTCACAGTGGGTTATTATTTGTATATGTTGCTGGATTCAGGGCGCCAATCTCATGTTAGTATTTATATAACTTATACACAAAGTCCAGGAGCAACATTTTCTCTTTACACTCTCATTATCAGATTGTAGTGTCAATGTTGTGGTTGCCTCACAAATTAAAATGCAGGCTATTTCATCTTTCTTTTCATCTCTTTGATAGAACGTATACAAAAATGCAATTTGGTAGTTCTTTAGATATTTTCTTGAATTTATTAGAAAAATTATGAAGATTGATATCTCCATGGGAAGATTATTAACACTGGACTCTGTTTTGTAAAGGATTAATCTGAATTTTACTTCTTTATAAGTTATTTTTTTCTAGTAATTTATTCACAGCATTGAATTTTTCAAATTTTTTGTGGTTTATGTACATAATTCTTTTGTTAATCCTTGTCATATTTTTAATTCTACGTTCCTTTAATTATGGCACATTCTTTCCATATTAATTATGTCATGGATTTGCCTATGTCTTTAAAATTTAGGAAAACTGACATCTCAATTTGTTGTTTCTGTGTATCCTGTTTTGAATTTCATTGATTTCTGCTTATTTCTCTTTTCCTCTTTTGCTCTAATTTCCTAAGATTTGTTCACTTATCACTTATTCTGACTTTTCACGTGAGATATTTTAAACTTAACTTTTAGCTATTTTGCTTTTCTCACAAATACATATTAGCTTATGCATTGATCTATAAATAGTAATGTACTTGCACCCTAAATATGTGATATTTTTATTCCTAAGGTGACAGTAATCAACAAGAATTTTGTTTTGTTTGACTAAACAAAATTCTATTCGTTTTTATTTTGGAGAGAAAAAATAATAAAATAACAACCACGGAGACAAAAACAAAAGAACACAAAAACAATAAAAATGATACAGGATTTCAAACAAGATGATAGGAATTGACAATCATTATATTCAATATCCTCTGCAATGAAGTTGTTCAGATTACCAGATGTAAGAAAGATTGATCAAACAATTAAAGATAATAAATAAAATCTGAAAGGTACAACAGATATTGTGAAAGGGAAAAGACTGCTCAAATAAAAAAGAACAACTGGGATGAGAGACTAGAGAAAAAAGAAAGAAGGGAAAAATACACACATACAATATAGCTAACATAATCGTACTACTAATTTCTATTGGTTTATTGAAAAGAACAGTCAATGTGTCATTGTTTGATAATCTTACATGCCTATATCTGCTTATCTGAGTAACTGCTCTGAAGATAACAATATGTAATATAACAACCATTGTTAATTTCCAAAACTATATTCTTATACTCAGTGTGTGGTATTCAGTTATAAGAGAAAATAGGCTAAAAAATAAACCTTACAAAACTTTGGAGCGTGGGGTAGGTGTGAAGTATTTTTTTTGAAAGCAGCAGACACCCAGGTATGGTGGTGCCTGCCTGTAATCCTAGCACCGGGGAGGCTGAGGTAGGAGGATCTACCTGGACTGCGTAGTAAGACCCTGTCTCAAACAAAACAACACAGCAGATAACAGCAACCTAATTTTGAAACGTTAGCAAATAGTAACATTTTTGGAACTAGCCTATGCGCTACAATTTTCAACCATGCTTCTTGATCTGTTTTCTGTTGTTATTACTGTACACCACCTACTGGGGCATTTATGAGAATGGTAAACAAAAACCAGAAAGAAGTTATGAAATAACCCTAAGATTTACAAATTGCACTAACATAAAGGGTGGTATCTTGAACAGTTATGCATAGTTGTGCTGAATTTTAGAGCCACAGCTTCCTCTTCCAGCTTCAAGACATGATTCTGAGTGTTTTCATAACAAAGTGCAAAGGTACACCTTCAGTAAAAGTTTCTTAATAAAAAATTGGGCTCCAAGAAGCTCAAGAGCACAGCAGAGACATCTGCTTCCTGCTTGTGAGAACCTTCTCCTGGCATCAGGACAGACAGTGGGTATCACCAGTGAGGACGCCAGTGTGGGCCTCTCTGTCTCTTCTTGAAAAAAACCACTGATTCTCTCCTGAGACCCCACCATCATGATCTCTTCTAATCCTCATTACTTCTCAAGGTCTCATTTGCAACCATTAACATAAGCCTTGGGACTCCTTTTTAGAATGAGTTTTCCAGAGGACAAACTCTGAGATCATAGCACCATGGCTCCACTTAATGACCCTCATTACAGGCTCTCCTCAATGCACAATAATCTGTGGGCTTTGTTTCTTTATATTAAAATCTCTGCTGGAGGCATTTGCACTTGCGACCACTGACCACAGCATAGAGGAGGGCACACAGTCTCCGCAGACACAGCTCCATTTGATCCTTTCTGCTGTGGTTTTCAGTGGAACTCCTTGCTTGATTGATTTGCAGCCTCATTTCTGCTTTTACCTGTCTCTCGTACAAGAGTCTAATATTTAATTTGACACAAAAATGTTTGCTTAAAATGTATTTCTTTCTCAGCTGTCTATATTCCTCAACATGATAGACACTAATATACATTTTTCAAATTCTCAAGAATTCCACCATGTTGTCTATTTCCTTTTCCTTCATGATCACCAGCCAACAGAGCACACTGGGGAATAAGAACTTGGGAAGTTCACTCTGTCCAGTAGAGGGGACCCAAACGAACATGCTGAGACAAGGAAAGCCTAATTAGATTTTTAAATCAAGATTTAAACTTCAAAGACTAAGCTGTGTGGTCAGGCAACTATAGCTGATGGGAAAAGGCCAGGAGTCCAGGGAGAAAAGACATAGCCTCATTTATAATTTGGCAGGAGAAGCTGTTCTGGCTACAAACAGCTCTGGAGGACTGAGGGCTGCAGAACCAGGCAGCTCAGCTTGAGCAACACAGAGGCTACTCAAGTTTCCTGGATGACGGGGCATCTCTGGGAATCACTTGGGTAAAACCCTGTTGCTAGGAGTTTTGGTATAGTGGAAGATGACAAAGAGCTCCTTAATTTCCATTTGCAAGCATGGCAAGATGAAGTACTGAGAACTTGGCAGGTTTCCACTGTCTCTGCTTGTTCTAAGCAATGACAGATTGATCGTGCTACCTGTGACATGATGCAGTATTCTGAAGAACAACACCCTGGGGGAGAGGGAGAGTGCTTTTCTCCAGGTTAGCACATTCCTGCAGAGCTAAGGGTGACAACTCCAAATCCCTACTGGATTGCACTTTGTGACATCCCCTATTAAAATCGTGAATGTTATCATCTACAAATATATGTGAACTTTTAAAAAAGCCATTTACATGAAAGCATAAAAGTGATATTTCAAGTGACATCCAAATCAGTATTCCTTGCCAAATTAAAAAGTCGTATCTTGGCAGGGTGGGACACTCTAGTGAAAGATGAATATAATGAATTTAAAAATCATTTTACTTTCTCAACTATGGAAGCTTCTGACCTTTCCCCTACAACCCAATATAAAAGAGAGGGGATATTTTTAATGAAAACACTATGGAGGTGGTATGGATTTTCTTTTGCTAACTGCCCCTTTATCAGTCCAACAGAGACCACCTCACAGAGATCTAGGTGATCAGCCCCTAAAACAGATGCTGAAGAAATTCACTGAAGGAGAGCAAGAAGATTGGGTTGACTGATGGCCCTATCGCTAGCTTCCCACATGGGTGCTGTCAATGTGCCTATAGATTATTTCTCATTTGAACAGTTGTGCAGGACTTTACGCCACAGGAAATCATTTGGGCAAAAAGGAAGTCCAATGAGCAATAAGACAGCATTTGTTTGTTAAAAATGAACAGGGATTCCACACACAGCCTTGTGGATTCACCTGTAAGGTGTGCTGTGATGTCAAGGTGTGAGGACAAGTATATTCTAACTCCTCAAGCTATGCAGCCCAAAGCTTGGGGTAATGGGTTTGTAGAGAGACTGTGACCTGGATCACAATCAAATTTCAGTCCTGAAGAGTGGGTTGTTTCACTGTATTGTTTATTCTGCATCAAATAGTTGCAAAAAGTTGGGCATTGGCTCTATACCAATGTATGACATGAAAGAACCCAGGTGCATACTTGAGCACACAGACTGGCTGGCTACTGACAAGTTTGGTCTTGAGATCACGGATGAGCTGGGGGCACTGCATCAGCCACTGATTAGAAATGATCTTTTGGTTTCCTGAACTAATATACCAAAACCACTCCTACTTGGCTGACTATTTCATATATTTTCTAATTGTTGATTATTTTTGTTTTTAAAATAAGATGGTCAGCCACTAACATTGAAATGCCTACAATTCTTAGGTGCATACTTGTTTCATTTTACCTGTTGTGATAATCCACATATCCTCAAGTGAAATTTAACATTTTCTATTCAAAAGCCCTGCCTCCTGTGGGCTTAGAGAGCTAATGGATCCAAGATTGTTTTCCATTCATTTAAAATTCTTGTCTACAATTGTAGAAAAAAATGTGCATGGCTAGTTCTGAAAAAAAAAAACCCTTACAATCTAGTAAAGCTTATTAGAGTAACACCCCCTACAATGTGAAAATTAAATAATAACACACCACTGTTGCTTTAACATAAAATGGAATACTTTTATCACATGTTTATTAGTTGTATGCATTTATCAATTATATTTTTAAATGACAATGTGCATATGGGGCATTATACTGTCCAAGAAAAATACTGAAATGTGAAAATTAATTTTATTCTTCTTTTATTTGTGATTAGGACATGTATGTAGTGTGTAATGGTTACACTTATCATGAAGAGTTTGCACATGTACATAACACTCGGTGGAACAGGATCTGCTTACTTACTAACGTCCAGCTTCCATTTTGCTCTTCGTTTATACTTTGCATTTCTCATAGAAGAGAACAATGTAGGGGCTGGGGATATAGCTCAGTGGAATAAGTGCTTGCCTAGCAAGCACAGGGTCCTGAGTTCGATCCCCAGTACCGCAAAAAAAAAAAAAAAAAAAAAAAAAAAAAAAAAAAAAAAAAAAAAGAAGAGAACAATGTGACATTCAAACTTTTGCATCTTATTTATTTCATTTAAGATTGTAGTCTTGAGGTGCATCTTTTACCTACAAATACCTCAAGTGTATCCTTCTTTATAACAGAGTGCTTCTCCATTGTATATAAATACTAACTTTCTTATCTATTGATGGGCACAGGGGATGTTTCCAAAATTTACATATTATGAATTGTCCTGCTATAAAAGTGTGTATGCATATATCACTGTATTGTGAATATTTTAACTCTTTCAGGAAGATACCTAGAAGAGGAATAACTGGGTCAAATGAAATTTCTAGCTTTAGGGGATTTTTAAAATCTCTATACTGACTTCCATAACTGTTGTGCCAGTTTGTTTAACACACTCACCAACAATGCAGAAGGGTTCCATTTTACTCCCCACTCCTAACAGCCTCCCCAGCATTTGCTTTTGCTTGACTACTGGATGATAGCCTTTCTTTTTGGAGTGAGATGGAATCTCAGTATTGTTTTAATTTGGATTTCTTAAATGGCCAGCAAAGCTGAATTTTTTTTTATGTGTTTATTGGCCACTTATACTTCTTCATCTTAAAAGTGTCTATTCACTTCAGGTGCTTGTTTTTGGATGGATCTTCAAATTTAGAAGTTCTGTTTTCTCTTGTTTAGATCTTTATATATTCTGGAGTCCTTTGTCTGAGGAGTAGCTGGGAAATTTTTTTTAATATTCTGTAGTTTTTCTCTTGACTCTGTTAGTTCTTTCCTTGTTTGGGCAGAAGCTTTTTAATTTGACCTGATCACGTTTGTTGATTCTTGGTATTATTTCTTATGCAATTGAGGTTTTGTTCATAAAGTCTTTGCCTACATCAATGTCTTCAGGAGTCTTATTTATTTTATCTTCTAGCAGATATAGTGTTTCTATTTTAATATTTATATTTTGATCCACTTTGATATTAGTAAAGTTATGGTGAGATGTTAGTGTAGGTTCATTTTTAGCATGTGAATAGCGTGTTTCCCCAGAACCACTCATCAAAGAGCCTGTCTTTTCTCCATTAAGGGTACCTGGGCCCCACGTCAAAGGTAAGGTAGCTGAGTGTGCTTGGGCACCTGCAGTTGTTTCAGCATCCTGTATTATATTCCAGTGATCTACAAATCTGTTGTTTTGCTTTATTGTTATTTAGCAAAACCATTGTGTTTTGCCCCATTTTCCTTGTAGTGTAACTTGAAATCTGGAATTGCAATGCTCCCTGACTTGCCCTTGTTGCCCAGAATTGCTTAGCTCTTCTAGGTCTCTTCTGGTACACTGTGAATTTTAGGATTCTGTGAGGATTCTAGTTCCGTGAAGAGTGCTGTGGGTATTAAGTTCGTGATTGATCAAGTCTGTGTAACAGTTTTGGTAGTATAGCCATTTTCACTATATTTGTTCTGCTTCTCCCGAAAGAGTGGATGACTTTCCTCTTTCTGACATCCTCTTCAATCTCCTTCAGAGTACTAAACTTTTCATTGCAGATGTCCTCCACTTCTACGATTAAGTTATTTCCTAAGTATTTCATTTTTCTTCATACTGTTGCCAAAGATGTTATTTCCTTAATTTCTCTCTTGATGAGTTTGTTATTGGTGTACAGGGACATTATTGATTTTTGTGTGTTGACTTTGTATCCTGCTCTGCTACTGAATTTGGCTATTAATACTAAGAGTCTTTTGCTAAAATTTTTTGGGTCTTATCTGTAGAGGACTTTTATGAGTTGTATCCAGATGTCTCCCAAAGCCCCATGTGGTCTTAGCTGGGGCTTTTCAGAGGTGGCTGGATCAATAGAGCGTGATGCTTAGATTGAGTGTGTGCTGCTGGGATCAAGGGTGTGTGATTACTAAATTAGTTCCCAGATTGGTTTGGCATACTTTTGAGTAAAATTAAGTGTGTCTCACTCTGTATGTGAGTGCATTCTGGGTGGAATATAAGGGACAGAAAGAGGGTCATCACTTCTTGCTTGCTTTTTTCTGCATTACTTCACTATTTTTCTGCCTTTTTCCTGTCATGAACTGTTTCTTCTGTGTGATGCCTCACTGCCTTTGAACCAGCCAACTATAAACTGAAACTTCTACACACTGTGAGCTAAATGAACCTTTCCTCCCCTAATTTGGGGTGTTGAGGAATTTATATCAGCAATGAGAAAAATAACTAAGACAGGAGTTGTGTCATCGGCAAATAATGCTCATTTAATTTTTCTTTCCTATCATATCCATTTTATTTATTTCTCTTATCTAATATTTTAAGAATTATATTCAAGAGCTATGTAGATAATATTTTAAGACCTGCATGGAACAGGAGTGGTGATGGTAGGCATTCTTGTCTTAGTTTTAATTTACAAGGTAAAGCTTTCGGCTTTTCTCCATTTAGTATAATGTTGGTCATTAGTTTAACATAAGTGACTTTTATCACACTGACCTAAAAATTTTCTATTTCTATTTTCTTTAGTTTTTTTTAATCATAAATTAATGTTGGATTTTGTCAAATGCTTTTTATGCATCTATTAAGATGATCATATTTTCCCCTTTGGTTCTGCTAATGTTGTTATTACATTTACTGATTTGAGTATGTTGAACCATCCATGGGATAAACCCTACTTAATTAGGTGAAAAATCTTCTGACAATTTAATGGATTCTCTTTGACAGGATCTTATTGAAGATGTTTGTTTTTATTAAAGGCATAGTGGTGTAGTTCTCTGTTTTGGTTGGATCCCCTTCCTTTGGAGTTAGAGTAATGGTGCTTCCCTTTTGATTTTTTTGAAGATTTTGAGGAGTATTAGTGTTAGATCTTCTGTAATGTTCTTGTAGAATTTGGCACTTAATCCCCTGGGACCTGGACTTTCTCAATTGGTAGCTTTTTATTACTTCTTCAATTTCATTGATTTATCTTGGCTTATTCAGGATTTTTATATTTCCTTGGTTCCTTCGTTCAGCTTTGGAAGTTCATGTGTATCTAGGAATCCATCCACTTCTTCTGAATTTTCCATTTTATTGAAGTACAGTTTCTCAAAGTAATTACTAATGATCTAGATTTTGGCAGAATCTGCTGTGTTTTTACCTTTTCATTTTTAATTACATGGATTTGGGGCTTTTATTTTTATAAGGTTGGTTAAAGGTTTGTGTATTTTTTTAATCTTGCAGTTTTTTAGTCTTAATTTTGTTAATTTCTGCTCTAGTATTTATAATTTTCTTCCTCATATTAGCTTTGGCATTGGATTGTGCTTGTCTTTTAGGAAATTGGAGTGCATCATTAGATTATTTATTTGAGCTCAGTCTGTTTTTCTGATGTGGGAATTACCTGTTGTAAACTTCCCTTTTAGGACTGCTTTTAGTATGTCCCATAGGTTCCAGTGTGTCATATTGGCATTATTGTTTGATAGTAGGAACTCTTCAATTTCTTCTTTTGCTCCTTTTCTTAATTTTATTGGTACACTTTCAATATACATCATGATTGCAGTCATGATGGGTAATTTGTTCCTGTGTGCAATGTGTCTGGATCCTCCTTATTTTTCCCCATTCCTCTACCTTACACTCTCCTTCCCCTACTCATTTACTTTGCTTACCTTTTATCCTGTTCTCTTTTTCTGCCTTTTCACTTCCTTTCTTTTCACTCCCCCCCCCCTTGTTACATTTCCCATGTGAACACTTTCTTCCTACATTCCAGATCTATCATCCATTTTGGTCCTAATTTATCCTTTGGGTTTCTTATACAAGAGAAACGATGTGATATTGAATCATCTGTGTCCTAATTAATTCATTTAACATTATGTTCTGAAAGTGTATCCATTTACCTAGGAATTTCTCAAATTTATCCTTCTTTATGGTGGTGTAGTATGCCGTTGTTCCTAAGAACACATATTTTCCTTATCCATTTATCTGTTGATAAGCATTTGGACTTTTCCAAGACTTAGCTAGTACAAACTGTGTTTTTATAAACATGAATGTCCATATATCACTGAGGCATGATGCTTTGAACTCTCTTCAGAAGATACCAAGAAGGATAATGGGTCAAACAGAACCTGTAGTTTCAGATTTTTGAGGAATCTCCATAATGATTCCATATTTGTTGTACCAATGTACAGATGAAATTCATTTCCTCAATGACTCATTGGTTACTCACGATAGTAGTAGTTAATTTTCATGGGTTTGCATAGTTTCTGCAGTGTCTTTTGCCATTGATTTCTAGTTTCATTGTACTACAATATATATGCATGACATAATTTTAATTCTTTTGCCTTTACTTAAGCATCTTTTATTGGACAATATGTGGTCTATTTTGGAGAAATGCCATATGGTGATGAGAAGAATGTTTATCCTATTATTCTTGGGTGGAACATTCTATAAATACCTAATAAGTACATTTGTTCAAAGGATTAGTTCAACACTGATATTTCTTATTGATTTTTGTCTAGTTGGTCTGTCCATTTGCGATGTGGGTAATTGACCTCCCCTACTATAATTATATTGGTACATTTCTGGTTTTTCATGTTCATTATTATTTGTTTTATGAAATTGAGTGGGTCAGTATTTGGTGCATATACATTTAGCATTGCTATCTCTTCCTTTGAATTGTGCCCTTAACTAATATCTAGTGACCTTCTTTCTCTCTTAAGTCTTGGCTTGACATCTACTTTGTCTTCAGTTAGGATAGGTAGCAACTCCTGCTTTTTTATGCTCATATTGTATAGAATACTGTTTTCTATACTTAGCTTTCAGTCTGAGAATATCTTTTAGGCTTGAATATGTTTCTAGCTGTACAGAATACTGTTGGATCTTGTTTATTGATCCACTCTGCCAATTTGTTTCTTATGGTTGGTGAGTGGAGACCACTCATATTGATGATTATAACTGGTAGATACTGCCTTGTCCTTGTTCATGATATTGTTTATCTGCTGCTGGTTCCCTTTCTTTCCTTTCTACTTAACTATTCACCCTACCTTAATTTATTCTAGTGGGTTTTTTCTTTTCTTTGGCATTGCTAGGTTCAGTGTTTCTTTCTAGTATATCCTTGGGAATTGTTTTGAGTGCTGGTTTAGCAGTCATGAATTTACTTACTTGCACTTTATTATAAAACTACCTTATTTCTCCATCAATTATGAAAGAAAACTTTGTGGGTTATGTCAGTTTGTGTTAAAGGTTGCTTTCTTGTAGGGCTTAAAACATTTTACTCCAAGCTCTCTGACTTTAGAGTTTGTGTTGAAATGTCTGCTGTAATTTTGGGAGGTTTTACTTCATACATGGTGTGTTTCTTTTCTTAAAAGATTTTAAAATTCCATTCTCAAAAAAATCTGTTATGTTGAATTTCTGGAATCTTGACTGTGTGTTGTTTTTCTGATCATGAGTGTTTGGGGTTCTATGTGTCTCATTGATCTGTGCGTCAAATTGTTTTTCCATTTTTGGAGAGTTTTCCTCTATTACTTCTGTATAAAGAATTTTATGTTCTCTGTGCTCTCTTCTGATTGTTCATTAATTCCTATTCATCTTAGGTTAGTCTTCTTTGCATCAGGTAGCATTTGCTGGATCCATTTTTATACTCCCTGCTTGTTCTCCCCTTTCTTCCCTAACTGATTTTAAGGGGCCTTCCCCTAGTTGATCACCAACAAGAGTTCTGTCTTCTAGATCTCACTTTCTGTCTTCACATTTGATTCTGCTGCCCATAATTTGAGAATTTTTATCTCCTGGATTTCTGTATGAAACTTTTTTTGGACTTGCATTCTTTCCTATTCTGGGCATTCATGATGTTCACCTCTTTCTTCACTTCCTCCAGTGTCTTCTCTAGACTCACTGGTCACTTGTTTTATTAGGATCATTGCTTAATTATCTCTGCTTTGCTTTCACCAAATTATCTTACAGATCTGTTTAGTTACCCCTACTGTTACCATTTCAGACATTTCTATTGTATGGCTTTTGATTTTTTCCCCTTTGATAACCTCTGGATTTCTTTTGGGGGCATGATGAACTGTTTTGAGACAATTTGTCTACTTGTTTCCTCATTTTCTGTTTTTATTCTTTTTGTTTTGTGCTGAGACTGCTATGGTTGGTAGGTATATTGCTAGTATCAAGATCTCTTTAGATAATGTACTTTTCAGAGATGTCCTCTAGGCATAACTCACTATTGCCTTTGCATCTGTCACAGAATCAAGCCATCTCCATTTATTTGTGAGGAGAGGATATAGCTTAACTGACCAGTTCCTAGTTCTTTGGGAATGGGCTATAGTTTTGTATACGACCTCCCCCCAAGAAATGTAGATAATAACGTAAAAATAAGAACAACCAATAACAACAACTACCCCATCTTGGCTACAGTAGTTACACTGGCAACAATAACATCAAATACAAACTGGTTTTTGATATATCTGTAGAGGTGATAATGTACAATCCTTAATCACAGAGATCTACAGTTAAAATACAAACTCTGATACAGTCTTAGAGTAAACATTCAGCCAACTGAGTAATTTTACCTCCATTATCAATAGAATAATGTTCAACCATAGTAAGATGTAGTTAACTATCTAAAGATTCATCAGGGTGAATGATTGTATTAGTAAGGATACAATTTTCCAGGATTAGGTACATAAAAAATAGAATTTCAAAAAATGAAGCAGGGGAAGATGGGAAGAAGGTGATAAACATGCAACAGAGAATCATACTACAGAGTAAAAGATAATTAGTATTACTATCAGTAACAAAAAAAAAAAACAATGAAACGAATAACAAGGAATAAAGACTAACCTAGAAGAAAAAAGAACAAAATAATGAAATAGTGAGAAAAACTGATTGCAAGAAAAGGAGAAATAAGGATAGCTTTATTATCAAACAAATAGTATCAAATAATGTTTTTGAATGGGGAACAACAAAATGAATGATAAAACTTCAAAATCCACCAAAAAGAAAACAATAAATCGTTTGGGGGTAGGGTTCAAAGAAAAGGAAAAAAATTCCTGTATGTTTCCAAATAAAGTTTTTTTTCTTGCAGAACCTGTAGTCTTTAATCCAAAAAGTCATATTCCTCTCTGCCCCTCTGTGTAGCTTGTTGTTTTGTGTTGACTCCTCTGTTTAAGGAGTCCCCCGTCTGTAAACCCCTAATAACTCTCCAAACTGGGCCCATGGAGAGTATTTAGCAATGGACTCTGAAGACTCACATGAGCCTGAGGTATTTTGTGTATATATCATGATGGGTTGGACACCAATGCTGCATACTTGATGGATACTTGGGTGGCTATGGGAGTAGCTCAAAGCACTAGATGGAAGCTCATGCAAGCCCAAAGCACCCAGTAGAAATCCAAGTGTACCTGGGACTGATGCCAGGAGATTCTGGCAGCTCTAGGGAGGGCACCATGTCTGGGTGAGGACTCATACAGGCCTGGGTAATGAGGCAGATTTGGCAGGCCTGCAATCAATGGTGAGTGACAGGCAGAGACTTCAACATGTAGGACTTGACTATGTTGGACTCATCTATTGCACCTGTGGAGACTGCAGCAGTTATGGGCACTCAGATGAGACCCAGGTGCTCCTTGAACTGTTATATGGTACAAGATGCAGACTCCAGTGTGCTCAGGGATAATATAGGTGCTTGGCTCTGACTTGAGTCTCTGGCAGGCTCAGGGCAACCCACGGAGATTTGTGCAGGTCTGAGGCACCCCATAGAGACCCAGGATGCCCAGATTTAGGTTTCAATATCACCCTGAGTCTCCAGCAGGTCCTGAGGGTATGAGGCAGTGAGCGCTTGGTGGAAACTCAAGAAATCTCTGGGTACCAGGCCTAGACTCAAACAGACCTGCAGTTAGCTTTGGGTGCCAGATGGAGATCTTAATTGGCACAGGACCAACTTGGGGCACCCAGTACGGTTTGGGCAGGCCCCGAGCACCTAATGGAAGTTCAGATGCTCCTGGTACTGACACGGGGTACCAGATGGTGACTCAGAGAGGCGCAAGCAGCCGGGTGGACTTTACATTCACTCTTCTCCCCTTGTTTATCCTCTAGCTGTCCAGAGTCAGGCGGGAAGGGAGCTTATCTCGTCCTTGTGAGTGCCGGTGAGAATGCTATGGATTTCAGCTTCCTTCGCATTTGAAAGGAGGATTATAAGGGAAAAGATCCCATACATCCTGAGTCTGTGCTGGAGACTAGCACCAAGCACTTCTTGGTTTCCTTGGTCTGTGTGGAAAGCTTCAAGATGGATGTTTCTGGGATGAACTTGGGTGTGAGCCATGGCACCGGCCCTGCTGGGAGTGCTTCCTCCTTTTCAGCTACAACGTGGATACCTGGTTTGATCTACAGCTCTCATCTTTCAAATTGATTTTCCATATCAAAGTGTAAGTCCTTCCCTTGGTGATAGTTACCTGAGTCTTTAGTTGATTTTTCCGGCATATCTGTGACATGATGTCTTCTTTAGTCAGCTATGTTCAACCTGGACTTTATTTTATAATTTCATTTTTAAACAGTAGCATTTGCATGGAAAGGTTATTAAAAATGATCAAGGTCATGTCAATCCTCTAAAAAAGATGCAAGTATGTGCACCACAAATGCACCAATAAAAGAAGGAAACACCTAAAGAGAGCACTTGGAAGCATATTGTTTCCCCCTACGATTTCTAAGTCCTCTCATTACATTACACTGGATGTAGAATAAGGTTAGTCACACTTGTTTCTCTTTTATGCTTTAAATGAGTATGCATTTAATGGAAATTACAGTCCATCACTATGCATATCAATGCTCAAAGAGTTTTTGAAATGCTACCCACTTTAAATGTAAATGGGCATGACTTACTGCCACACATTGATTACATAACAGGCAATAAAAGGTGCTTTATTCTCAAATAGGACTTTTTGAGCACTCAAAGTTGCTATGGTTAGTGAATGACATTATCAAAATTAAAGACAAAAATAACTATTTAATCAAACTTTTTTATTTCATTAATAATAAACTTAGAATAGCAAGATGGAAAAAATTAAAATGTGAATAACCCAGAGAAAAACTATTAAAATTTAAATTTATGTTCTATTTATATAATCTAAAATTATTAAAAACTTCAAATAAATGTTTGCATAGCTAAATAATATTTATATAATATATAAAACAAAGTTCATCTTGTTTTATACTTCTCATTGAGGTTTTCATTGATATCTAGTTTTATCTTATTAATGATATCAGTATAATGAACAGTCCTGCACACAAATATGTTTTTACTTTCTGACTACATTCTTAGGCATAGGTCAGGGATTGTGAACATTTTCAACGCTCATTAACATTTTGAAAACCCACAGTTGAAATCTTCCAGCCATGCCTCTGGCACTTACTGTACCTTACATACCCTTTTCAATGTGAAGATAAAATTGTTGTGTGCTTGCTCTTTTAAAGTGTCTTTGTCTCTTTTATACTAAATCTGATTTTTGTGTGTTTATTGTAGTCTATTGGAAAATTGCCTGCTTTATACTTTAACACATCTACAGTTTTCATCTGTCTATCCTGTTATTCTTTCAGGAATACTAACTCCCTCATCCAGTGGCCTATGGTTGAGTTTCAGTAGTCTCCATTTTCAAACCTCATGCTATCTAACAAAATAATCACAAGTTCTAAATGCAAGTAATTAGAACGTTCTGTAGTCATTAGTATAGATACTGGAAAAAGGTGACGACCTTTACCCTCCTCGCGGAAACTGCAGAAACAACAGAGGCTCAGTTCAGGTGGTAACCATTCTGCTGATACCGCAATGCTGTGTTGGAAAAGTATGAATCTAAACAGAAGCCTAAAGACTAAACGAAGGGGCTGGGGATATAGCTCAGTGGAATAAGCGCCTGCCTAGCAAGCACGGGGTCCTGAGTTTGATCCCCAGTACTGCAAGAAAAAAAAACAACCAAGACTAAATGAAAAATAGAACGTTTTCATAAACCTGTTGGATCTACCTTTGTTTTAATCCAGATATATATCACTTATATTTTTACAAAGCAAGAGCTAACATACATATTTTTTTAGCCTTTGTTCATCTAACTTTCCAGGGATATAGCTAAGGAGCACAGTGCCTGTCTGGCAAGCACAAAGTTGTTAGTTTGATTCCTAGTACCAAATAAATAATAAATAAATACAACTGACAAAATTTTCAGATTAATGTAATCTCTTTTTGATTTACTAGCAGGTACCTCTTTTTCTTATTTGCAAAAATATTTTATATGTGTGCATGAATTTATTAATTTGCTTAATTTTAAGAATTATTTTCTTATTATAAATTTTAATTTCAGGACTACTTAAGAATACAAAATCTTGTGCTCATTTAGAAAATATTTTCTTTCATTATTGCTTAATTCTTTCTATCTTTTGGCATAAGTAATACATTTTGTTCTGGAAATCTGCTAAATATCTTTCTACATATTCTAGGCTGCATTCTTTGCATTTAGGTTTAATTCATTGTAATTTATTTTAATGTTTAAGCTAGGCATTTGTAGTCAGAGTTTCTCCAAAAAATAACCTATTCCATATACAATGTATAGAGTAGCTCATAATCCATGTCTCATAATTCTCATAACTGAAGCTTCTTTTTATCTTGTATAAAATTTTCACAGTACTATGATTTGTGTTTTTTATTAATGTTCTGGCTTACTTTGGAAGTATATTTAAAAATTTTTTTGAACTTTGTAATTTTATTTTAGCTTGTTTGGTAAAAATTTCTATAGCAGTTCTAGCATCCAAAAGATTTTTTAGTGGATTTTGAACAATACTAAATGTTTTTATCCCTCTTATCACTAAGGTATCATTATTCTCATTTAACAAATGAGGAAGCTGAGGGAGAGAAAGGGCGAAGTCCATATCTCAAGGTCCCTTTACAGGTAATGAGCAGAATGAAAACACATCCCTTTAGTTGCAACACTCTGTCTCTTATGATAACTATACTATCCAGATTCAGGATGATGGATGCCAACAATGAGATGTATAAAAGTAGTAAAAGCTAAGAAAACCCAACAAATAGAAGCCGGATCATACTTTTGAAGATATGCATCGTTGTAAAGGGAGCTGCTCTTATTTCGGTGTTATAATTAGACTGACTTTAACTGTGCCTCTACATTCTGCAAGAAGACTAATCTGTTGATAGTTCAGAATGAAAGAAAAAACCTAAATGACTTATTTCAGGAGTCCTTTCATTTCCAGTAATAGACACCACTTCACTGAAATTAAAGCCTCAAAGGTGTTCATGCATTCCCCCAGCTCACAGTGGCATTTTAGCTTCTCTGATATCATAGGTTATAAAAATGACATACTTCTTTACTAGCCCTTTTTCTTCTGGAAGTGAATGCATCGTACAAATGATGGCCTTTTGAAATGAAGTCAATAAGTATACGGATTAGAATTATATCTCTTGGAAAGGCGTTACGATCCTGAATTGGAAACCTATTTGGGTTTTTTCTTTCACTTTTATTTCATTTGTTCTCTTTCTCTATCTGCTCTTTTCTCGGTACAGCTACTGCTTTTCTTCCCTGGTAAACACGGCCGGTGCAGAGGTGTGTGCCGTAGCTCCTCAGTTCGTATATTCACACGAAGAGAGCCTCACTCTCCGTATAATCCCAGCTCATTCTCCCTTTTCTCTTCCTCTTTATCAGCTATGCATTTCATGGAAATAGGACCCTGATTCCCCTACCTGGGGTCCTAGGTTTAATTGTAGACCAACTATGCAGAGCTATTATTATAAAAGGCACAATTCGCCATTTTGGGTACATGTAGGAAGGTGAAAGGATTTTGTGAGCTGAGATACCTTCCAGAGGTGTTAGAAAATAAAAAAGTTAACCCCACTGGATTTAAAAGCTATTATTTAGTGCCAAACAAAGGGCAGTTCAAAGTTTAGGGTCTCGTGCCATTATTCCTCCTTAGCTGCTATTGTGCTTTATTTCATGTTCAGGGCAACACATTTTTCTGTTTTCAAGAGAGAGATAAAACTGCCCCAACTGAATAAAGACATAGAAAAAGAACAAGTGATTAAATTATAAATATGGGTTACTTGGTTTTTCATGTCTCTTAAGATTTGACTACCCAAATATAAATGAGGAGGCATGATAAATAGTGTTAAAATGAAAGGAAACTGAAAGTAGGGAGCAGCTGGGATGGGGGGAGGGAGAAAAGGAAGAAGAGGATAATTATGTATGTATGTATGTGTGTGTGTATGTGTGTGTGTGTGTATGTATGTGTGTGTGTGCAGGATGGCTAACATGGCTGTACTACTGACCTCTGTCACTTTATTGTAAGGAACAGTTCATGATTAGTTGTTTGATGAGTGTTGCATGTCTACATTTGTTTTCCTGAGGGTACACTTCAAAGTTATCAATATGTAACACAATAATCATTGTTAATTCCCTGTCAGTTTATCTGTAATTCAGTTTTGATTGTATTATCCTGGTGCTACTTTGTAAGTGGCTGTTTGTTAATATGTTGTCGTTCTTTTACTTTTTAAAAGAAAAAAAGAAAAAAATTATAAATATTTTCTTATTCTATATATTTAAGAAGAATCTAGATTTAAAATTTATTTCTGAATGTTTCTCCTTAGATTGGCAAAAACAAATATCTTCATATTGAAGAGTGGTATAACTTCATAAATTTTATTTTATTTTTTTTAATTTTTTATTTTCAAAGTAAAAGAACAAAAACACCAACAAACAGACACACAGCAGCCCAAGAACAGTACAAAAACGCAACTACAGATAAGATGACAGGGGATTAACTATGGTTGTTTTTTACACATTGATAACTTCAAAGTGTGTGCTCAGGACAATACAAATAGACATACAAGATTGATCAAACAATTAATCATCAATTGTTCCCCACATCAAAATGACATGAGACAATAGTGCAACCATGTCAGCCATCCTGTACATACCTACACAGCTATACCCCTCTTCCTTTTCTCCTTCCCTTCATCCCGATTGCTCTCTACTTTTGAGCGTCCCCCTTCATACCTCCCAATTTATATTCCCACCTCGAGGTTCCTACACTAATGATACAATATGCTGTTTGCACATGCACATCTGATTTACCTCACTTATGAGTATGGTCTCTAACCGTGACCATTTGCCTATAAAAGCCTCCAGCTTGTCCTTCTTTGTAGCTGAATAATATTCCATTGTGTAAAAATGCCACAGTTTTTAAATCCAGGCCTCTGTGGATGGACCTTTGGGTTGCGTCCACGATATAGCTATTACAAATTGTGCTGCTATAAACACGGGTGCACATCTATCACGGTTATATGACGTTTTCAGATCTTCTGGGAAAATACCCAGAAGGGGAATAGCTGGGTTGGCTGGGACCTCTAGACATAGCTTGCTGAGAAATCTCCAAACCAATCTCCACAGTGGTTTGACCCGTCTGCATTACCACCAGCAGTGCAGGAGAGTTCATATTTCTCCACAGCCTCGCCAGCATTTGTTATTGGATGATTTCTTGATGCTGGCCAATCTTACTGGGTCAGATGAAATCTCAATGTTGTTTTTATTTGCATTTCTCGAATGACTAAAGATGTAGAACATTTTCTCATATATTTAATTGCCCTTTGTATTTCTTTATCTGAGAAGTGTGTATTCAACTCAGATGCCCATTTCTGGATTGGGTCTTTGAATTTGGACACGTTCATGTTTTTTAATTCTTTGTATGTTCTAGATAGAAGGCCTTTGTCTAAGGAACAGCCAGTTAGGATATTTTCCCAATCTGTGGGTTTTCTTTCGGCTGGTGATTTCTTTAGATGGGCAAAAACTTTTCAGTAAAATGAGATCCCAGTTATTGATTCTTTGAAGTGTTTCCCTTGCAGTTTGATTTTTGTTCATGAACTCTCTGCCTACTCCTATGTCTTCAAGATTTTTACCTACTTTCTCTTCAATCTGTGATCCATTTTGACTTGAGTTTGGTGCATGGTGATAGACTTTGGTCTATTTTCAGTCTTCGGCAAGTGGCAAGCCAATTTCTCCAGCACCATTTATTGAAAAGGCTATCTTTCTTCCAGTGAAGTTGTTTGGCAGCTCTGTCAAAGATTAGGTGGCTGAGTGTGTTTGTGGTTGTGGCTGTATCTTCCAGTCTGTTCCGTTGATCCTCAGGTCTGTTTCTGAGCCAGTACCAGGTTGATTTTATTACAGAAGCTTTGTAGTATAATTTCAGGTCAGGGATTATGATTCTACCTGACTTGTCCTTGTGGCCCAGAATTGCTTTTGCTATTCTGGGTCTCTTCTGGTTCCAGATGAATTTAAGGCATGTTTTCTCTAGATTGGTGAGGTATGCTGGTGGTAGTTTAATGGGAATTGCATTGAATCTGTACAACCATTTTTGTAGTATGGCCATTTTCACAATGTTGGTTCTTCCTAACCATGAGCAGGGAATGTTTTTCCATTTATTGAAATCCTCTTTGATCTCTTTTTTCAGAGTACTGTAGTTTTCACTGAATAGGTCTTTTACCTCTTTGTTAGATTGATTCCTAAATAATTTATTTCAATTTCTTGGATGCTGTTTAACAGGTGTGGTTTCCATAATTTCTCTCTCGGTCTGTTTGTTGTTTCTATATAGGAATGCTATTGATTTTTGGGTGTTGACTTTGTGTCCAGCTACTCTGCTAAATTTGTTGATTAATTGAAGGAGTCTTCTTGTGGAGTTTTTGGGGTCTTCCATGTAAAGTATCATGTCATTTGCAAATAGTGATAGTTTTACTTCTTCCTTTCGTATCCATATTCCTTTTATTTCACTCTCATCTAATTGCTTTGGCTAATGCTTTTAGAACTATGTTGAATAGTAGTGCTGACAGTGGATATCCTTGTCTTGTTCCTGTCTTTAAAGTGAAAGCTTTCAGGTTTTGTCTATTTAGTATAATGTTGCCTGTTGGTTAGTCATATATGGCTTTGATTAGATTGAAGTAGAGGCCATCTATTTATTTTATTTTTTATATTTTTATTTTTTTTGCGGTAGTGGGGATCAAACTCAGGACCCTGCGCTTGCTAGGCAAGCGCTTATTCCACTGAGCTATATCCCCATCCCCAAAGATGACCACAATCTCTTTTTTTTTTTTTTGGTGGTACTGGGGATCGAACTCAGGACCCTGTGCTTGCTAGGCAGGCGCTTATTCCACTGAGCTATATCCCCAGCCTGAAGTAGAGGCCATCTATTCCTATTTTTTCTAGGGTTTTTAACATGAATGCATCTTGGATTTTATTGAAAACTTTTTCTGCTTCTATTGAGATGATCATGTGGTTTTTGTGTTTGGCTCTATTGATATGGTATATTACATTAATTGATTTGCAATTATTAAACCATCCCTGCATTCCCAGAATAAATCCAACCTGGTCATGGTGTATAATTTTCCTTATGATTCACTGCATTCTATTTGCTAGTATTTTATTGAGTATCTTTGCATCTATGTTCATTAGGGAGATTGGTCTATAGTTCTCTTTCTTGGTTGGGTCCTTCTCTGGTTTTGGCATTAGTGTAATACTTGCCTTCAGAAATGAGTTAGGGAGAATTGCTTCCTTTTCAATTTCATTGAAGAGTTTGAGGAGTGTTGGCATTAAATCTTTGCTGAATGTTGTATAAAATTCTGCTGTGAATCCATCAGTGCCAAGGCTTTTCTTTGTTGGTAAGTTTTTAATGACATTTTCAATCTCATTAATTGATATTGTGTTGTTCAGGGTTTTTATATCTTCCTGGTTCAACTTTGGTAATTCATACATTTCTAGGACTCTGTCCATTTCTTCTAGGTTTTCTATCCTATTGGAGTAAAAATTCTCAAAGTACGTATTAATTATCTTTTGAATTTCTGTAGGATCTGTAGTGATTTCATCCTTTTCATTCCTTATTGCATGAATTTGAGTTCTTTCCTTTCTTTTTTTGATAAGATTGGCTAGAGGTTTATCAATTTAATTTACTCTTTCAAAAAACCAACTCTTTGATTCACTTATTTTTTGTAGAATTTTCTTCGTGTCAATTGCACTAGTTTCTGCCCTAAGCGTTATAATCTCCTCCTTTCTTTGGGCTTTGGGCTTGACTTGTTCTTCCTTTTCTAAAAGTTTGATGTGCAACATTATTTATTTGTTCTCTTTCTGTTTTCTTTATATGTGAGTTCATCGCTATAAATTTCCCTCTGAGGACTGCTTTCATTTCATCCCACAGATTCCTGTAAGTTGTATGTATATTTTCATTTGTTCTAGGTATTTTTTAATTGCTTCTTTAATTTCTTCTGTGACTCATTGTTTACTCAGGAGGTTGTTGTCTAATTTCCAAATGTTTATAGAGTTTTTGGAATTCCCTTTGTTGTTAATTTACAATTTCATTGCCCTGTGGTCAGATAATATGCATGGGATAATCTCAATCCTTTTGCATTTAGGTAGGTATGCCCTATGGGCTAGAATGTGGACTATTTTAGAGAAAGTCCCATGTGCAGCTGAGAAAAATGTGTATTCTGGTGTTGTGGGGTGGAACACTCTGTAAACATCTACTAAGTCCATTTGTTTGCACATTTGGTTCAGGTCTGTTATATCTGTGCTGAGAGTCCATTTGACCTATCTCTTTGCGTCAAATGGGTACTTAGGTCCCCTATTACAATAGTGTTATTGTTTATTTGTTATTTTTTTTATGTCCAGTAATATTTGCCTTACATAGTTTGGTGCTCCAGTATTTGATGCATATGTGTTTAGGATTGTTTTGTCTTCCTCTTGCAGTTTTCTCCTACGTAGTATATAGTGGCCTTCTTTATCCCTTTTGATTGTTATCGGTCTGAAGTTTACATTGTCTGCAAACATGAGAGCTACCCCTGCTTTTGTCTGGGAACCTGTTGCATGGAGGATTGTTTTCCAACCTTTGACTTTCAGTCTGTGGATTTCCTTTTGAGTAAAGTGTGTTTCCTGTATACAGCATATGATGGGATTCTGTCTCTTAATCCACTCTGCCAGTCTGTTTCTTTTGAATATTGAATTGAGGCCATTTACATTGATGGTTATAACTGTTATACATTGGCTTATTCTCATCATGCTGTTTACTTGATGTTGCTTTCCTACTTTTGCTGTTTAATATCTTGTTCTGCTTAAGGGTTCCTTTCTATTGTTGTTCTTGGGATTGTGGTCACCTTTTCCTCTGTCTAGATATCTTTCAGTATTTTTTGTAATGTTGACTTGGCACTCATGAAGTTTCTCAGTTGTTCTTTGTCATGGAAATATTTTATTTCTCCATTGAATTTGAAGGATAGTTTTGCAGGATACATCAGTCTGGGTTGGAAACTGTTTTGTCTCAGAATCTATAATAACTCACTCCAAGCTCTTCCCAATTTCATGGTTTCTATTGAGAAGTCTGCTGTGATTCTGATGGGCTTTCCTTGATAAGTGATCTGTTTCTTTTCTCTAGCAGTTTTTAATATTGTGTTCTTTTGCTGCATATCTGGGATCTTAACTATTATATGTCTGGGGGTGGTTTTAT
This sequence comes from Dinomys branickii, assembly GCA_004027595.1. Taxonomy (NCBI): domain Eukaryota; kingdom Metazoa; phylum Chordata; class Mammalia; order Rodentia; family Dinomyidae; genus Dinomys; species Dinomys branickii. The sequence goes on from PVLD010004614.1 coordinate 80,530, forward strand.
TTGGGTTGTGCCTCATTGGAGTTCTATATGCTTCATTTACCTTCACATCAGTATCTTCTACCATTCTTGGGAAATTTTCTGCTATTATTTCTCCAAATATTCTTTATATGTCATTTGTGTTGCCTCCTGCTATTTCACTGATTCCTATTACTTGCACATTATTTCTTTTTGCTTCATCTTGCAGCTGTTGGATTGATTTCTCCTGGTTCCTTGTTGACTTTGAGAGATTCTTCCTTTCACAATCATTAGCTGTCATGCTGTCTTCAAGATCTAAAATTCTATCTTCAGATTCATTCAAGTGGTTTTGCAAGCTTTCAATGGCAGTTTTCATTTCCTGGAAATCTCTTTGAGACTGTTTCATGTGTTCTAATTCATTCCTGAATTGCTCATGTAGCATTTCCATTTGTTGCCTTTGATCTTCTAGTCTTTTATCTGTTTCTTCTCTGTAGGTATGAAGCATTTCTTCCATTATTATTTTCATTTTATTTTATTGTCTGAGAGATTATTTCCGATTTAATCTCTTCTGTGGCCTGAGGGAGTTGTTTCTTTACTTCAGATGTGATCATTTCAGAAATTTTAGGTATGTGGTTTCCTAGTTCTCCTACGTCATTGTGTCCTGTACTTGTTCTGGGTGGAGTTTTGTTCTGAGACTGCATTTTGCCCCTTTGTTTTGTCATTTTGAATGTCAGAAAACTAGTGCTGAGCTACTGACTACCCAGGCAGCTCACAAAGGACTGTAGGGACCCTAGTTTACCCAGATGTCAAACTAAACCCAGGGTGGTAGCAGACTCTGGACCACTGGGCCCTGGGACCCCAGGCAATTGCTGGGGTGCATGGCTCAGACCACACCTACGATAGTGGGGGAGTGCTGGGCTTCAGTACCAGAGTGTCCAGTGAGTGGACAGGAAGCGTGTGGGCCTCAGCCTTGAAGCCTATGGTGGTTAGGTAGTGGCTTCTGCTTCTGGATCCTCAGGTAGCTTGTCAGGGGGGAGCAGGGCTCTCCTCCCAACCCCAAGGACTGCTGAGCTTGAGGCTGATTACACACTGCAGGTCTCAACCACCGACAGGGACGGGCCCTCCCAGTTGGAGTTCCTTCCTAACTGTAAAGTGTGGAGAAACCCAGGTGTAGGCCTTACCGGAGGAAAAAGGTTGCACTGCTCATGTGGCCTCGCAGGTCAACCTCTGTCACTGGAGAAAGGTCCGAGTCACAGCTGGGACACAGGCCATAAAACGCCGTGCCGCTTAGATGTCGACACCAGCGGGCTTTTGTCACTGGAGTGAGGTCCGAGTTGCACAGCCCGGACGGGGGGCAGAAATGCCCCGCCGATCAGATGTCAGCACCAGTGGGCCTTTGTCGCTGGAGTCAACTTCATAAATTTTAAACTGTGTTGAATTAGAACTTCTCTTCTTCATTTACCTTTCTTTCCTTTCTCTATCTCCCATAAATCAGAATTTATACCAGTGTGTCCTTCGCCATAGAAATATTTCTCGCAAGAAAAGGAAATATTTCTCACAATATGAATTATTCACACTCTGAAGGACTTTAACACCTTCTTTTAAAAAGGAAATAAAAACAGAAACAGAAAAACAAAAACAAAACAACAAAAGACAAAGTAATACAGAATTTCAAGATAAGATGATAGGAAGTTAATAATGGTTGTAATAGTACATATTGTTATCTTCAAAGTAGTTGCTTAGTTTACCAGATATAGGTATGTAAGATTGATTAGTTAAACATTAACTGTTCCTTTCAGTATGAATGGGACCCTGGGCACCTTTGCAAAATATTAGCCAAGATATAAATGGGACTGCCACCTTGCTTTTCACACTGGCATTTGATGGAATTTCTTTCATATAAATTATTGCCAAACAGGATTAATTTACATAGCTTATAGATCCCAGTGAAAAAGAAAATACAAAAATCCTTGTTCAATCTTAATTTCTTGGTCAAAATTAAAAATTTCAAAATGATAGTAGAACATTAAACCAAGAAAGACCTCTTTTTGAGCAAGACTCTGTATAGGTAAAGCAAGCCCTACACCAAATGTCAAATGAGACAGGCAATTTCCCTTTAGGATTCATCAACCTATACCTAACATATATCCTTGCATCTAGATTTTTTTAAATGACTTATGCAACTTTATAATCAGAACACATTTGAAAATTACAACAACTTACAGAGTGTGAGACTCATATGTACTTATATGTAACTTGTGAATGAGGGATTAGAAATAAACAAGAGCTTGGTAGAAAAAATAAAACTTTTAAAAATTCTTGTTTACTAGACGTATTAATAAAAACAAAGCCATTATTATAATATTGAGATTGAAAGAATGTCCATTAAAAACAAATTATTTTGATAAGAATATAGCATTTTATTTCCTAGTATCGTACCAACAGAAAAAAAAAACTAAATTCTATATGAAATAATTGGTAAGATTCTCTAGTTTGCAGAGAAGCGATTTCGAATTTAGTTCTCAAAACAGACTTTGGAATTGTGATGCTGAGAGACACCTCACCAAAGCATTTTATCTGTAGTAGCTAATATGCAAATACCATAATATATTTGAAGTTAGTAATCAGATATACACTTTAATAATACAAGCTAAGAACTAAAGCCTTATCCTGATTGGTGGTTCTTATCTCCAACGGGGGAAGGAGTAACTACAACTACTCTGTAGTCAAAGAGTTACTATAACCTCAAATGTGCCTAAATTACATGTCAAGTAACAGTGCCCCAATCCTCTGATAAGAAGAGAAGGCCTAGATAAGAAAGAGAAAAGGCAGATAAGAGGGACAAGAAAGGAGAAAAGAGCAGGGAGACTTAAAACACCATGCTGAAGTTTTCTGTGTAAATACCATGCCATTAATTTCTGAAAAGGGCAAGACATTGGAATAACGAATCTAGACAAGACACAGTGAGTGTAGGACAGCTGGATTTTAATTCAACTGTTTCTACTCACTGTGTGTCCTTGTGTTCCCCTTCTATGTTCGTGTGTTTCCATTTCCTGTTGGGCAAAGAAAATAATTTGCATTAAAGCAATCTACAGAACCATGGCCTTTGTACTGGGGTACATCTGCAGCCCTTTATTTTTAAGGAAGCTTCTCCCTAAGGTACTAAATTCCCAAGGTGCCCAGTCTGGGTTTGACTTTGCAGTTCTCCTGCACTCAGCTTCCCAAGAGTGCTGTGATTACAGGCAGGCACCACCATGCTTGGCTTTTCTGAAACATTTATAGTTCCAAATTTACGTAGCTAGCTCTCTTAAAATTCAGATAATTTTGTAATGAAAGTCCTGGCTTTTCTTAGCTTCTTTCTTGGAAAATCTGTTGTCATCTATTTTGTGCAACATTTATGGAATGTCTGTTTGAATGAGATACTTAATACCAAGTCCCGGAAATAACAGTCGCAATTAAAACCCAAGTCTCATGGTGCTATGTCTATGTAAAGCTAATGAAACAGGCTTCCTCATAGTATTAAAATAAAAGAATTTGAATAGTTGCACTTTAAACCAGTTGCTCTACTGGCAAAAAGGAAGTGATCATTGATATTTTAGCTCCTACATCAGGTATTCTTTGTGTTTAAAATATCTATAATATATATTTATGTATTACAGATATATAAATATTTATATATGAATATGTATTATACATTGTATATGATTTCAGATTAGAACTCATATTTGGTACTGATATAAGACAGAAGAAACATAGATAGGTAAAACGCAATAAATAAAATAGAAAATTATAACTTACACTTTTAAGCAAAGTGCAGCTTATGAGACTAGTTACCGACAGTTACAATGCCTTGTTCTCTGCAGGAAACTCATCCCCCTCAAAATATTCCTGTGTCTTAAAGATGCAGTGATCCTGTAAGTGGCGATCCTGCTTTGAAACTCGAAGTTGTTCTTCCTTTGACACCTTCTTCATCAAGGAAGCAGGATTATTACATGGGCAGAAGAATCCTGAACTTCAAACTTATGCAAATGGTTTGCATTTTAACCTAGCCCACCAAATGTGTGGCCTGACAGAAAATCATGTTCAGATCCCACAGAACACATTTTGTGGCCTTCCAAAGACCTTAACTCAGTGCATCTCACTTTGAGAGCACTCGTACTCCCCTCCACATTCCCCTCTACACGCGTACCTCTTCCTGCCTGTAACTGAGGAGTCTTGAAAATTCTTTCATTATGACAGAAGTCAGCAAACCCACAACCTGTCCTGTGGGTGGGTGAATTGAAGTCCCCTTCTCTTCTTGTGTGGAGCTCCTCAGATCCCATCCAGTCATAGTATTTGTTCCCTAAAGTTAAAAAATGAAGCCACATTCTTTATACTTGAACTTCAGTGAGTAGAAACAGTATTCTGTTTTAAAAGTAATGACAGTCTTCTGGATAAAACCAGAAGAGGTGACAAATTTAGAGGCAAAACTGGATTCTATAACTAGACAGTCAATTAAGCTGACAAAGGTGGCAACCTAAAAAGGTAGGAAACTGAGTCCTTGAGTTTCTGAAGGAGAGGCTTCTTCAAAGTTAATTATTCTAGTCTCATTTTATGGATGACAGCACTAATATCCAAGGAAGTCATGTATCTTGATCAAGGTCATGCGTTTACGAATCAGGACTTGGAGACTTGTTCCCCTTTACCTCAAGTACCTTTTAACATGGGTAATTCAGTGCTATAGTGAAATGCATATTAATGTAAGTTTCACATAAAGTGTGACAGGAGAAGACTCAGTAATGAGAGCAGGAAGTTAGCTATCCTGATGGAAAATCTTGTTGGAAACATCTAAGCAGTAGTTTCTCCTATGCCTAATCAAGGTCAGTTCCTTGATTAGTATAGAGAACATCTATAGAGTGAAGAAGATGAATTTTGGCGTTCTCGTCCTATTAACTGTCACTACTATCTTTTTAAAATTAGGTATCATATAATGATCCTTAGAGGTTGGAACTTTATTTTTAAAATTCTTATATTTTCTCTTTGAAGTCTTAAGCTGCTACATGATTGGAGAAAATACCTAATGATATCAAAATTTGTTCACTTATCAAATAAGGACATGAAACATTTTAATTCCATCTTGTTTTCTACAAATATCTACACTGTAATATAAAATGCAGTGCTGATATGAGATCTGAGAAGTAAGAAAGTAAATGATCAGTATTTGGGACTCAGATAAGATTATTATACATTAATCTTTTTACTATTTATATTTGTCAGAGAACTTCTAAAAAAACCTTGGAAAAACTTGAATTTTTTCTAATTAATTATTCTTAGATGACCTACCCTAGAATTAACTGAAGTATCACAGAAAATAAAAATGCATCAGGAATACCAATCAGAATATCAATTCCAACCCACTTTTATTACTTAGTTATAGGCAAGGTTGTGTAAACTGTTTTCTTTAGAACTTTGACAATGTTCTGAAGACCAAATATTCTTTACCATTTAAAGATAATATGGAATATTTAAATTTCACTTCTCTCTAGTTTGTCTATGAAGGAAGAACTATATACATATGGAAAGGCAAGAGTATTTTGATGTAACACAGTAGAACACTAACAATTGCTTTCCGAATGAAGAAGAATGTTTTTTTCTAGAATCATAATTTTGGATTTCAGAAGCCAGACCTTTATCATGGCCCTATTTTGCTCTATTCGCAAGGCATAAAATGTTAGGACTAGAATATATGTAGGAGACAATAGTCACTGCTGCTTTCCAATTGAGGAATCTAGATTGTAGCCACATAACATGTCATGCTGCAGGTCATGTACTTTATTCTTAGCTCAATTTAGATTAAAATTCAGGTAGGTGCTGTGCAGGCTGAAAGCTGACTCCCCAGGCATGACTACGGATTTTGTGAAGATGTAAACTTAAACAGTGAGAAGGACTTTTCAGAAGTGATTAAGAGAGGGATCACTAGATGGAGAAGTTACCCTGGATCACCCAGGCAGACCTCAGATGACAAAAGGGCTTCACAATAGCAGAGTCTGGGGTGAAGTAAAGAGGGTATCATGGGCCGAGGAAAGTCAGTGAGATCTAGGTGATGAGAAAAGGAAGAACATATATTCTTCTCAAAAGCCTCAAGTAAGGAACATCCCTGCTAACATCTTGATTTTAGACCTCTGACACCCACAGCTGTGAAATTAAAAATTTGCATGATTTTAGGCTACTTAAAATACATTGTAATACACTGTTACAGCAGTGATAGGAAATTAGTACAGATTCTTCTTGTAAGACACCTGCTTCTATCATGCTCTCTCCGTATTTGTATTCACCCACCTCACATTACATGTTACAGTGCATTTTCATCATTTTACTCTGACTTCTCAGATGCACAGTATCCTTACAAAGAAACACAGTGTGTTACTCATCACTTTTCCCTCCAGCTCTTTCAGAGTTGAGCATGACTCTCTAGTGTTAAATAAATGAACAAGAAATCGCGATGCTAATATTTATTAAAGTACATCCAAACTCCACTCAGAACATAGATGATTTTCTAGTCATTCAGTACATTTTTACGGAAAGCTTTTTATATGTGGGATACAATGTGAGCATATACAAATATATGAAAATTTAGGCAAGTAAATTTTTGTGAAAATTTTAATAGCTGAAATGTCATTAGGACAGAATTTCCTCAAGTCAAGCTAACGGAGCATTAGCTTGTGCATTTGATCCGCAAGAAGATGAAATGCAATGGAAGCAGAACAAAGCCTCAAAGGATCCATTCCTACCTGGAGCCCAAATCATACACATCTCCTTTAACTTCATATACAAATTTGAGAATGATCCTGGCAAACTGAATACAACTATTCCAAAATATACCACAAACTTTCTCTTTTTTCCTCAGACTTCATTAGCACATCATGACCATTTTCTAGCCAGGCCTAAATCTATTATCTCTGGGAAATTTGCTTAGGTCTAGATGTGGTTGTTCATGATCAAGTACCTAGACTACTATGTAATTTAACTGTCACAACATGCATAAAAATATTCCAGAAAACCTAGTCCCAAGGTATAAGTGGCTCCAATACATGAGATTTATGAAAAAGAAGTGGACAGATTTAGGATCCCACAAAGTGCAATTAACTGGAAGACTTACTAACAGAAATGTAGCCCTAGATGGTGGCAAGACCAAGTAGATCCTAGGAACGTGGGTCAGAAGGAGGGGCAGGTATGTTAGTTAGGTCAAAGATGACAGTTATGTCAACCTGAGTCCAAGCAATATACAATGGTAAAAGGAGAAAGCTGTAGTTAAATTCCTACTGTTGGGCAAAAGGTGAAAAGGCACAGTGCTAAATATGGATGACAAACAGTTGTCATGAAAGAGATTTGTTCTCATTGGATAGATTTTGTCATGCAATAAATTTCCTTCCAGTTTTACTATACCTGTTTCCTCTGACAGAAGTAAAAGGGAGATTTTCCCTTCTAAGGTCTAGTCTTCTCTATTTCATGACCCTTTTTAGCAAAGTGATGCTCTGCTAATTGTTGTACAGAGAGAGAGAGAGAGAGAGAAACAGAGAAAGAGAGAGAAAGAGAGAGATATGTGATATATCTAAATTGTTGAACCTCTGTAGCAAATAACTTTTTGGAACTTTGAACCCTACAAGATAATTTTCTTAAACTGTAACCTAAAATGTAAAGAAATCTAATACCCCCTTAGCCAAATAGTGAAAGATGAACTAAATCATGTCTGGAGTCACACACTTGTTCAGTAGATTTTAGAGCAGGGATTGTCTTTCTCAATTATATCAGATACTTCAACAAACTGTGTACATGACGCATACAGCTGTAAAAGCTTGCATCTTCTGAGATACAAACAGAGTGACTTTCATTCTAATTCTACTTATAGTCACTAGGGTGGTGAAAGGGAGTCAGAGACATTCTATGTCTGTTAGTATTGAACATTTTGCTTTGTTATTCCCCATAAAATGTAAAAAGATGCGATTTGCTTTGCTGCAGTCATCATAGCCTTGCTTGAGCTCAAGGGATATGCTATTGTGTATCCATGTTGGTGTAATTGTGCTTGAGGAGAAGTATAGGAAATACTTATTGTTTGCTTTCACATTTAAATACATACAGAAATAATCAGATGACAAATTTGTCAGTGGTAGTGCTTCTCAAATTTCAGGGTATTTGCAAGTTACCTGGTGTTTTATTGAGTTGTAGATTCTGATTTACCACATCTATGGCTTAAGACTGTGCTTTTCTAATAAGCTCTGCAGTGAGTAAAGTTCTTAGAGGCCTCAACCAACAAAATGTATCACCAGACATAATGTCCCAGTGAGGCACCAAGGATCTCCAAAACCAATCCAAAATGAATTATCTGTGACACAAATGATGGATATGAGGGCATCAATAAATTTGAAATATTCATACATTATATCACTATTAAAAATGAAGCATAATAATATAATAAGCGTTTTTTGAGTCCCAAGTTTTACAGAAGAGAAAAAAATGACTATTTATAAAGTATAAATTTTGTTTGCTCTGACAGAAAACATAAAACTGATCAATGACTGTGATAGGAAAGTTAGGGGAGATAATTGCAAGTTAGCCTATCACTGTTGCAGAGTATGACCATGGAGACACAGAGGATAAAAACCTTACTCAGAGATGAAACAGTTCAATCATCTAGAACACAGAGGGGCTGCTTCTTTAGGATAAAAATCTCAGAGAAAAAGCCTCAAGATGCAGTTAATCTAGATTAGGTAAAGGAGGGAGAGTAGAAGGTAAAAGGGTATTGGGCTTGATTTAGGAAGGTCATTATGTCTTCCACATGGAGGGTAATTTAGCCATTTGCAGTTAACTCAGGACATGAGAACAAAGATATAGAAGAAAAGCACTTTCAACATGTTTGTTTTGGCCAGGAGACAAAGAAAGTAAGGGATTTTTTTTTAATATGATACATGCTGACCTAGTTTAAGCAATTTTATCAATGAGCGATAATTGCCAAAGCAAAGCTGGTTTTAATTCTGCTGACTGCTGTCCTACAGATTGTGCCCTAAACTCTAATCACCCATTCCAGGAGTTCTGAAGTATACAGAAAGTCCCTTCTTTTTTCACATTCACTTCTGTCTATTGACCAAAGCATTCCTACAATTCCATCTTTTAGATTTTACAATCTAGATTAAGTAGCGGGAGGAGAGTACAGGGTAGAAGGGTATTGGACTTGACTCAAGAAAGTCATTGTGTCGTCCACATGGAGGGTCATTTGGAACAAAATACTGAGTGTGCTTAAGACTGCAAGAAAGAGCAGAAAAATATTATTCCAATAGCTATAAGAATCCAAATCCAAAGGTTCATACCAGAGAACCAGTATTTAGGACTGAACCAGTATGCACTGTTACTGAGATGATCCAATGTAATGTTGCAAGTCTCCATTTGAAGTTTGTGAAGTATGGCCTGGACTCAGCCTTGGACATTAGTACTATCTTCATCCAGATTTGTAGGAAAGGCACCATGAGAAGGCATTAGGTCTCCTCCCAAGATTCAGAATGGTTAAAAGTAATAAGAGTAATGCATATTGAATGACATCAATGTGACATCTAAGCCTACATCTGTCCATAGGGTTTGTTGGTGTTCACTGAGCCACTGACAGTAGCCTCAAGGTATCAAGTCTTTGTAGAATTTCTTTGTCAATATTAGTTTGGGTCAATAATCCTGAGGTGACATTTGGGAAATAGCCACTCATAGGCAGACTGAGTTGAAGCAACTATAGTAGTCGCCACAGTAATGGCCAATAAGCTATTTGTGATAATACTTGGAATCAAAATTCCTAGAAAGCACTTTTGTCTGAAATGTTCATGTGCTGAGGTGACTTGTTCAAGAGCAGAATTTCTTATCAACACTCTAGTGATACTGATGTGGAACCATGCTTTGGCTTAACTGTCTAATTATAAATAATACATACTGTAATATTTATCTGAGAAATATTTTTATAACACAAGGAATTAGCCATTTGGCACTAGTGGGCAAGTTGATATTATTTTAAAGGGTTTTGTTATGATGATTAGAGAAATTATCTTAGGTTCCTGATGCTGAAGGACTAGAATATATGGATGGGAATTGCAGATCACCATGTGATCTGAGGTGTGATGAGCAATCCTCCAGAGCTTATCTATGCCTCAATAACTACCAATTGTCATAATGGAAGGAAAGAAAGAAATAGATATGGACAGAAAGATTTCTTAACATAGGAAAAGTAAGGAATCAAGCAGAGGCATAATAAGGGTCTACAAAGCCCAGGGTTTCATGAAGGGGGGCCGTCGTAGTAATTAGACTCTAACATAAAATTATAGGGAGCACAATTTTCGAGGGTTAGGTTTTAAGCAAGATGATTAACAGAGATTGGTGGACAAGCATGAAACTTACCTCAAATCTAAGCCATCTTCAATGGATGCCCATGGGTGAGAACATACAGGAATATTGGGTTTGGGGAAGTCACTGTCATACATGAAGAAATTAGTATTCAGCAGGATTAGTAAAGACTCCATGATGGACTCTGTTAATAGAGTTGGGCCCAATGAAAACTTGATTCATATGCCATTGGGAATGAAAGGAAACACATTAAGAGCTGTTAGTGACATTAGAGAACAAACAGAGGGGAAATTCTTCAAACAAAAAGTATCATTCATGATCTAGTAGATACCAGCTATTTGAATATTCGGATTGACCATAGTACTTATTGAAGTCCCTTAAAGAGCCAAGACGGGCAGTTAAATTCTGCCTGTGTAACTGATGTCATTAGAGGAAAGAGGTGGAGGTGAGGTAAGAACATGAACCAAATAAACCACATCGCTTACCTGAGGTATATTAGCACTCAGAAAGGGAACTTTGTACCTTTGTAATTTTGAAGTTGTAAGTTGTAAAAGACTTCTAGGATCATTGCAAGAAACATGTCCTCTGAAGTAAAGGGAATTATTGTGCTTTGCAGTGTCTCACCTGGTATCACATGCTAGGGATCAGCAGCACTGGCAGGAAGCCAAAGGGCCTGTAGGTGGCAAAACAGATGTACATCCCTGCTCCCAAGTGAAGAGTTCTGTTGAAAACATCCTTGGTGGATAACCAAGGAGGTTATAATGAGTTATAAGGGTTATAATGAGTTAGTCCATTTGTCAAAATTTATTAGTTTTTAAACCACAGGGACTGACACCTATATAATGAGCAGATTGTATCTGCTGTTTGACAGTCAGACCAGGTGCAAATTATTTCTTCAGCCACTCTATGTGTAAGATTAAAAGAATGAATGAGTGTTTTAACTCCGTGAAAGAAATTAATGCAAAGCAGAGGCTCCTCTAAAGATGTAGAAAGAAGAACCAGAGTATTAGCATGAGTTTTGACATCTTTTAAGAGGCCAGAGAAATTAGAGTGAGAGCATGTGTGAACAACATAGAAAGGTGCAGTGTGGTGTTTAATCAATTGTTTTAGTTATGTAATCATGTGGAAGACAATTTCATCATTACCATTATGAATAAAGGCAGTTTCAATAATCTGTAGGGCTCCCACAACAAAAGCCAAATTAATGACAATATTGAGGGTGCTATGGTTGATACATTGTGTCAACTTGGGGAGTCTAGAGGTTTGGCTTACTGACTCAGCAGGAAGCCAGGGTGCTTACTTTGTATACATCCTGAGCCTGTGAAGGAAGAGGGCATGGAGACTGTGTGAGAGCTACACACTCCCTGGGTAGGCAGTTTACAATGTAAGGGAGGTAGACAGAGGCTGCTTGCCCACTATCTCTCCCTTTTGCTGGTTGTTTTTGCTGTGCTCTGTTGCCATGAACATTTGCCCTCTGCCATGTGCCACTCTGCCTCAGAACTAGCCACATATGGACTGAAACCTCCACAAACTGTAAGCTAAATAAACCTTTCCTTCCCTCATCTTAGGCGTTATTTTGTCTCAGCAACAAGAGAAAAGTAACCAAGACAGAGGGGTTGCTTATGGCACTGTTATTTTTTATCACTCATGGTTATTTTAGAAGTTACATCTCCTTAGAATGTTGTCAGATAACAATTATAAAATGTTATAGAGAAAACTTGAGGTCAATATAACATTAGCTAAAAAAAAAAATAACAGCATAACAATCATTGTCATATCATTATATTAACCACTTAACAATTTACTCTGAATGTCACTAGGACAGTGCATTTATGTACTGACTGTCCTGTGTGTCACTCAGGCAAGTGTTATTTCAACCAATTGATTCTTGTATTGGGTATATTTGATAAAATTTTCATTTTTATATTCACTGTGATCCTATCTTATAAAACTTAACAAAATATGCAATTTTTTGCCATCCCATATTTAAATAACTGGACTGGTTATGTGGTTAAATGATATGAAAAAACATTTACCTAAATTTGCTATTTTTAAATAGAGTGCCATCTAAGAAGAATGTATTTGTCTGTAAATATATGTTATGTGACATTGTTTGGGCTATAAAGTATGTGAGCCTTGATATCTATCTATCTATCTATCTATCTATCTATCTATCTATATCTTACACATAATGATTACTAAGCATAGGCCTTGACAAAGGATTTGTATCTTCTGGCTGGCCATCCTATGTTGGTTTAATATGTATATTTTAGCACTCTGCCGGAACACAAGTGGAACAATCAGACAACTGAATTTAAAAGTTTATCATCATAAATAATTTTAGCCTGAGAGTCACCAATATGAGGATGTAGTTTTTAACTTCATATTTTTGAAGACCTGTACATTTGGAAACTATAAATATATTTAATACATCTTGAAACCAGCAGTGATGAATATTATAAAACCAGGTTGAAACTGTCCAAAAAGAGCTTCATCTTGTTTTTGTCACTAACAAATTTAGGTATCGCTGCTAGTCATGTAGAGAAATCTCACCTTTAACACTAATCTCAGAAACAAGAGTTACAGCCTTTGTCTGAAAGCATCCGTTAAACCAGAGAGATGAACGGATACCTGAGAGGGAGCCGCTGATCAGAATCAGGGCGATAGCTGCTGAATCTCTGAGCAACAGAGAGCTTTTAGAAGGGGTGGTTCAGGCTCAATAAATTCAACAAGGGCAAAGCTTAAAATAACTAAACACATATATTTCTTCCTAAGACTGCATCCTCTACAAACTTACTTTGAACATATTTGAGCCTTTTAGTTTTGCCATTATTTGTGCTTGTATTTCTTTTCTCTGGTAGAAGAAAAATATCTATCATACAAAGTCTCCTTACATCAAAAATATACCCCTTTATTTAAAGATTTCTCCACCTTCTTATTTTGTTTTTACCTCATGACTCTAATCTTCCTACAATAAACTTGCAGATGCTGCTTGAATTTTAAAGTGTTCTTTTCATTTTCTTTTTTTTCTGTGTTCTCAGATTGTTACATTGCAAATTTGACCCACTACCAAAACATTTCCAAGTGGTCTCAAAAAGTATTATCCTTATTGAAGCAAAAGGAACAAGTTCATCCCATAACTCTAGTCCAAGAAGTTACAAAGCACAAGAAATGTTTGAAGCATAACAATTAAACAAAATATCAAATGTTCCAGGAGGAAATTATTTTCCTTTCTTTGTTTACTTAAGGTCTAGAATACTTATTTGTTATTTTCCATTGTTCTCTGTGTCTGAGTTTTTCTAATCCCCTCTAATGAAGGCTTGATGTGTACTCTGGAAGTAGCTTTCATATACATTTAAGAGGCAGCATTCATAGTATAATTTTTAATTTTGGATTGTGCACAAGGTTATTTGGTCCTGACTAGTGTGTTTAATCACCGCCTGCGTCAATTTTGCTATCCTCATAACAACAGTCTCAAGTGTCTCTGGCTTCTGCACAGGGATGCAGAGTAAGTCATCTGAAAATCGGGTGGGATGAGTCTTCCTTCTCCCCCAGGACCCATTACACACAGGCACAGAACTTCCCAGTTGAGACTCCAACTGCAAAAGAAATGGACTTACTTGTCTAGTTCCAAATTGGACTCTAGAGGCAGTAAAAGTGAGGTTGTAACTTACACTCTTGCAAGAGTGGTACTGACAGACATGAGGGAGTTGAGAAGCTTGTGCACTTATTTTTATTTCATAAGAGTCCTTCCCCCAATATAGGATTTTTGGTCCAATTTTTATGTTTATTTCTCAAATACCAATACAGACAGTAATAGGTATTACATTTATAACGTCAATTTTCTTGATATCCAGCATTTGAGATAAGGTTCTGTCTGAAAGCTCATATAAAGCTTCCTATGGAGATTCTAGAAAACAAGGAAATGAAAATTTGCTGAGCTCAAACCAAACAGCTGCAGATGCTATGAATGGTTACTAGTACAAATTAAATAGACAGGTGGACAAACAGGCACAAGACAGTTGCACTTAAATCAGAGTGTATTCTCAGGGGGTGATGGCATACTGGAGCCCCTGCAAAAGTATTAAGAGGCGTTTCTATTTGCCTGAAAAATTTGTCCCAGTTTAGAAATACTTTACTGGCTTGACTTTTATTACCTTTGAGGTCTTCTTGTTTTGTTCTCTTCTTTCTCCATTTCTTTTCATTTTCATTTTTTTTTGCAGTTAGATAAATGTTAAAAGACATTGTACATATTACTTAAATTTCTTTACCTCTTTTGATAAAATTTGACTAATATCAAAGCAGAAAAAATTAAAGTGAACGAGGAAAAAGAGAGACAAATGAATTGTCCCAATTCACCTGGTATTCTGACAGCTAAGAGACCTCTAGGTGGTTCCGTGATAGTAACACAACTGAAAGGATAAACACAAAAGAAAAAACAGTGTGTAAAAGAAATTGTCGCTTCTCAGCAAGAAATTGGACAGTCATAACCTCTGAGTTGAAAATACCTAGACTGTGACCTTGCTATAATAAATACATAGTTGTCTTAGTTACTTTTCTTTCATTGATTGGACAAAATACTCAATACCCAAAATTAATGAAGGAAAGGTTTATGTAACTTGGTGTGTGGAAGTTTCAGTCTGTAATCAGCTGGCTCCCAGGCAGGGTGACAGGCACAGGGGCAACAGTGCAAGGTGGCAGAAGACAAAGCAGCAAGAGCAAAAGGGAGGAAGCAAGAGCCATCATCTTTCCCTCTCATATACTGTAAGCAGGCTACCCACCCTGGGATGAGCGTAACATCCACACAATCTCCATATCCTCCCCTTCACAGGATGAGGATGTTTACAAAGTAAGGGCCCTGGTTCCCTGCCAAGTCACTTAGTTAAACCTCTAAACTTTTCAAGTTGACACAATGTATTACAATCCATACCTTGTCAACTTGGCAGCCAGACACATTTCTTTAAAGCGGTTTCCAGATACAAAGACATACTTATTCTTAACATTTCACATCTTGAACATTATAACAAAGGTTTAATAATCCCTAAGAACCAATATTAATTCAATCAACATTATATTACATTAGAACCATAACATTCTGTCCCTGGCCCCCTAAAGACTCATGTACATCTCTTTATGCAAAAGGCATTTAGTCCATCTGCAAGAGTTGCCAAAGTCCTAATAGTTTCAGCATTGCTGAAAAGTCCAAGTCTCAAGTCTCCTCTGAGATTTAAGGCAAACTCTTAGCTGTGAGACCCTATACAAATGAAAACAAAATTAAAGACTTCCAACATTCAAAAGCATAAGATAAACATTTTCATTCCAAAAGTTACAAACAGGAGTATACAGGGGAACGAGACCACAGGACAAACATTAAGTCCCGTAGTTCCTCATGCAGCATCTGAAGCAATTTGTGGCAACTTGTGAGCTCCAAAGGGCTTGAATGACTCCACCCCTACAGTGCTTCTGGTGGTTATGGCTCCCATGGCTTCTCTCTCAGGCCCCCTTTGCCCCCTCCTACCAGCCTTCTTTACATGATCCACCTCCCCAGCTTTTTCCAGAGTTCTGAGGTCTCCATTGCACCTTTAGCTTCACGTTCACAGCTTCACTTATTGACCCCTCAGGGGTGCACTGCTTGACCTCCCAGGCCTTCTAAAACTGGAGTAGATGCCACATTAATCCATTGAATCTTGCATTCTGCATGCAACTAAAACCAGCACCATGTGAACACTACCACCTGGAGCAGTACACAGGCTTTCCTCTCTTGGCTGTGTGGGTTGAGCGCCTGGATGAATGGACACTCTGAATCTGATTCTGAGGAACAAATTCGCTATGCTGCCACCATTCTGGAATATGGTGCTCTGCGGCTTTCTCCTCAAAGGTAAGTCTCGCACTTCTGCAGTTTCGAGACTGCAAATGGTAGAGACTTGCTTCTTCTTGTGATTCCCTTAGGCCACGTTTCCTTTCATTCCTTCTCAGCAGTAAGGACCTCCCAGCTCTATCTTTATATTCCACAGATTTACTGTAGCTTCCTTTCTGTCCAAACTCACAACATTTTAAATCATACATGTGGGCTCTCTGCTCTTGATTCTCAACATAAATCTGGCTAAAACCTCCCAACAGTGGCCATGCCACAGCCTCAACATTCAACTGCCTTGAAATTTCTTGTGCAAGATTATTTAGTCCACTGCCCTTAATCTCAGTCTCAGGAAAAGTCTCTCGACAAAAGCAAAATGCAGACAAACTTTTTATGAAGCTGCGACACACATCATCTGGAGTCCAGCCCCCAGTGCAGTCCTTCTTCCTAGCAGATATTTCCTGAGCCTGGTCTTTATCAGCAGGATTTCTCTCAGCCTTCTAATCTTTTGAGTTCTGATCAGAATCTCCCATGCAGAAGAGACTATTGAATTCTAGCTTTCAGGCAACATGTCTGAACCTTTACTAACTCTTCCCACAATCCCTTCCAAGGCTTTCGAACCACAAGGTCAGGTACAGTCACAGCAATGACCCCACTTCTCTGGTACCAAATTCTGTCTTAGTTACTTTCTTTTCATTGCTGGAACAAAATGTCCAACACCCAAAATTAAGAAAGGAAACACTTATTTAGCTCACAGCTTATGGAATTTTTAGTCTGTAATCAGCTGGCTTGACGGCAGGATGGGTTAGCGTAGGGGCAACAGTCCAAGGTGACAGAAGACAGCAAAAGCAGCAGGAGCAGAAGAGAGGCAGCAAGAGCAAGGCTCTCTCCTTGCCTTGTATTTTATGCAGGGTACCACGCCCTAGGGGAGCTGCAGCACTCACACAACCTCCAGGTCCTCTGGCACAAGGTGAGGGTATTTATAAAATAGGGCCCCTGGCTTCCTGCAGAGTCACTTAGTTAAGCTTACTTATAAAGTTATACAATGACCATCACAATAGTAATGATCCAAACTTCTCACCTTTGATAGACTCTAGAGAATTCTGAGAAACTTCTATATTTAAATGCTGAGGATGCTGGCACTAATGAGAAGTTGTACATATATTATTACGGATCTGTACCATTTAATATTAGATATGCACTTTCAATATTTTCAAAACTAAAATTCTTGAATAAAGAGCAGTTCTTTCTTAATGGAAGTTCCAAGAAATGGAAATCTTGTCTTTTGTTCTGGCCAGATTGCTTTAACTATGTTATTTTAACAATAATTTCATGCATATGTTAGCATAAGTGTGCCTCATTGTGATTTATCTAGAATATAAATATTTGTGTTGGACATTTGCACTAAAATTCAATGAAGAAAAATTCAATAAATGTTTTTTGAAATGAATTTAAAACCACAAATGTATATTCATATATATATATTGATTGAATATTCCATTTTAGCTATTAATTTTCATCTTGTATCAAAAATCTAAATTGGTTGCATTAATTACTAACTGCAAAACACTGTTTTAAGCAAATAAGGGATTAATAGTTGAGTCTTAATTCATATATTCATGAAAACTCAGGAATTGAGATTATGTTCTATTGCTTACCTGAGAAACCAAAAAAATCTCCATAAGTAATTGTTTTAAAATTTACCAGTCATTGCATATGATTCAAAAAGATCACTTATTTTATACATTTAGACACTTATTCTGTAACTTTAAAGACTAACTTGAAAATGTTTTATACTGCAAATAAATAATTTGTGGAAGATGATGAAACATTAGAAAGGCAGGTTAGCTAGGGAACTCAGGCCTTAAGAAGTAATCTAGCAGTGAATTTCTAAGTAGGTTTTTACATTATATGTACCAATCTGGCTGCTGGAGAGACTGCAATCAGCAAACACAATCTTGTGCAAAGAGAAATTCACACGAGAAACCTACTTTGTGCAGCCATAAGATAAAGAAAAACCCAAGGGAGATATTTTGGTAATATCTGCCTTAATCTAGGTGAGCAGCATAAAAAACAGAGATGCTTTTTTTGGTATCAGAAATCACACTCAGGACCTTGCGCTAGCCAGGCTTGTGCGTTTGCCACCGAGCTCTGTCCCCAGCCACAGAGGTCCTCTCTTGTCTATTCTGGCAGCACTAGGACATTAGACACCGAAATGAAAGTGCTGCCCACTGTCCCTTCCATGTAGAAGCCAAGGGCCACCACCACTGTTCTTCTCCATGAGGGTACAGCAACTTTAGAGACTATAGGCAGTGCCAGATATTTCAGCTTCACACCAAATGATTAGGCAAAGATGTTCCACCTCTCCAGCTAGTGGGTAGGAGGACTCTCCAGAGGAGGAACGTAGAGAAATAGATGCCCTAAATTTGTGTGTGAAATGTGGCTATAGCACTTAATAACCCCATTTGTGAAAGGAAACATAAATAGCATAGTAGAGGCTTGATAAGTAAAGTCCTCTGTGGAATAGTTCGCAGATTTTAGATTATAGCTCGGGTAGCAGAGAAGTGGGTCAGATTACCATAGCCCAGCAAAAGCTTAGAAAACTAAACAGCCATATGAACTATAATTTAGTGGCCAAGGTTCAAAATTTAAACAAGTTGACTGTCTAATAAAACAGAATATTTAAATGGGAAAGAGAGATTCATAGCACATTTCTGATCTACAATATGATGTTAAAATCACTTTTTATGCCAAGAATACTTCAACCTAAGTAAGAAAACCCAACATACATACACAAATTGTGGAATTTTCAAGCAAGAGCTTTTAAGCAGCTCTAATCAAATTACTCCTACAAGGATTATATACAGTCTTTTTTTAAATATCTGCAAGGAGAGAAAACATAAAGGCAGTAACAAGTGGGAATTTGAGTAAAACAATGAAGGAAAAGATGAATTCAACATCTGAATTCAGGAATAAGTAATTGAAGGGAGAGCAATCAGAATTATTTAATCTAAATAACAGAAAAGATCAACTGAAAAAATGAAAAGAATGTTCTGAGACAATAACAAAAGCACTAACATAAAGTTACCAGTGTACTAAAAGCAGAGGGAAATGGTAAGAATCTCAAAAAATATTTGAAGAGACAATGGCTGAAAAGTGTCTGCAGTTGATAGAAGACATAACTGTACAGATTCAAAAAGCTGAATGGACCTTAGCAGAAGAAATGACACTCTGAAATGTGATAATTAAATTTATAAAAATCTGTAAAATTTATAAAAACTAACAACAGAAAACTTTTTATCGGTAGTATATAATTGTGAAGTCAGTCAACTTGTCATTAGGCCTTGGTACATATACACACCTCACGATGATTAGTTTTACTGCCCGTTGCCTTGCCCCAAGGACCAACCCTTCTCCACTTCTCCAGGTCCCCTTCCCATCTTCACAAAATCTAAATCTCTATTTCCAATCATCTCTCGTTTGTTTTTGTCATTATTTATATTTTGGGTTTGTTATGTAAGATAAACCATGTTAAATTTAACATAATGTCTCTAATTTATTCTACTTCCTATTGTGGATTCAGGATCCATCCACGTTCCTACAAATGGCTCAGATTTGCCCTTCTGTATGGCTCAGTCGCGCTGCATTCTGTATATATACACCTGTATCCACTCATCTCTCTGATAGGCTATAGGCCACTTCCGTAATTTACCTACTGATGTCCATAGTGATTACAGTAGTTTTTATTTCTACCAGCAATATAGGAGAGTTCTTTTCTTAAACAACCGCATTAACATTTGCTAATGATAATGTCTTCGAGGATAGTCAATTTTAGCAGAGTAAGAAGGAATCTCAGTGCTGTTTTGATTTTCATTCCCCTAATGGCAAAAAATGCATTTTTTTCATGTACTTTCTGCCCACTTGTACTTCCTTTAAGAAGCATTCACTTAGTATAGTTGTCTATTGTTTGTTTTGGTCAATATTTCTGAGAGGGGATTTAATTTTTTGAGTTCTTTATTTATTTTACATATTAGTATTCTGTACAATGAGTAGCTGGAAAAATTTTTCCCAATATGTAGGCTGCCTCTTCATTTTGTTAATTGTTTCTGTGATGGTGTAGAAGCTTTTAAATGTGAAATAATCCCATTTGTTGATTTTTGATATTATTTCTTGACAATTAGGGTTCTGTTCAGGAAATTTTGCCCATGGTTCAAGAGTTTAAAGCATTTTATCTTCCAGCAGATTCAGTGTTTCTGTTCTAATACTTATATCTTCGATCCATCTTGATTAGATTTGATTACAAGATGAAAGGTATGGGTCTAGATTTATTCTTTTGGACATGAATAATCACTTTCCCCAACATCATTTGTTAAAGAGTCTATATTTTTTGAGGCATTTGTTTATTCCCTTTTTAAAAAAATCACATGGGTGAAAGTATTTTGGAGTTTTTCCTCAATCCATTCTATTGGCACCACATTGACATTCTTTTATGTTCCATAGTATTTTTATTACTGTAGCTTTTTAGTTTAATATAAAATCCTTTCTGCTTTATTACTTTTGTACAGATCGCTTTAACTACTCTGAGTCTCTGCTAATTCCTTACAAATGTTAAGATTCTTTTTCCATGATGAATATTGGTATTTTTACTGCAATTACATTGAATTTAAATATCATTTTTATTATAGCGACCATTTTGACAGTATTGGTTTTGCTTCTCCAGGAACAGGGATGACATATTTTTTCTTTCTTTTTTTTTTTTTTGCAGTACCAGCAATCAAATTCAGGACCTTGCGCTTGCCATGCAGGTGCTTATGCCACTGAACTATATCCCAGCCCTTATATCATTTTTTAATGTCACCTTCAGTATCTTTTTTAAGAATAATACTACTTTTTAAACTATAGATATCATGCACTTCCTTAGGCAAATTCCTAGATATTTACTTGTTTTGAAGTTGCAGTGAGATTATTTTCCTGCTACCTTTCTTGGTGACGTAAAGAATGCTATTGAAATTTGTGTGCTGATTTTCTGTCTTGTCACTTCAACGATGGAATTTTTTGTCTTCTGTATAGAAAATTGTGTGGTCTATGAGTAAGGAAAGACTGATTTCTTTCTTTCCTATTTATGTCTCCTTTCCGTCTTTCTTTTTTTCTGATTTCCTTGGCTAAATTTGGAGTGCTATATTGACCAGGGGTGGTAAATGTGAGCCCCTTGTTATGTTCTTGATACTACAGAGAATACTTTCTTTTTTCCCCATTTCTATGATGTTGGTAGGGCATTTGTTACAAATGGCTTTTCACTAGCAGTTCAGATCTTTCCATGCATATATTCATCAGAATTTATGTAATATTAGTAAATGTTGGAACTTGTCAAAAGCTTTTTCTGCATTTATTCAGGTGATCTTATGACTTCTACTCCTAATTCTGTTGATGTGGTATATCACTTCTATTGATTTACATATATAGAGCCATACTACCATATAAATAATGAATATGAGGCATGATCGTTCTAATGATTTGTTAATTCTGTTTGCAAGTATCTAGTGGAGGAGTTTTGTGTGTAGGTACACTAAGGAACTTGGCCTATAGTTATCTTCGTTCTTGTTAAGCCTTTATTTCATTTTGGTATCAGAGCAATGGCACCTTCAAGGAAAGAGAATGTAATGTTCCTTCCCTTTCGATTTTATGGAAGGACTTGAGGAATATTAAAATTCATATTTCCCTGAATTTCTGTTAAAATTCGGTGGTAAATTCATTGAATTCTGAGTTTTTCTTAATTGCTAGTATTTTTATTTATTTCCCTATTTCACTGACTTTTATTGATCTATTGAGAGATTTTATATTGTTTTCCTTCAATTTTGATAATTCATGTTCTAGGAATTAATTTTTTCTAGAGTTTCTAATTTACTGGAAAATAATTTTAAAAGTAGTTTCTTAAGATACTCTGCATTCTACTGGGATCTCACCTTTTTCACTTCTAATTGCATTAATATTAGTCTTTTTGCTGAGTTTTGCAAAGGTTTTGTCAATATTATTTATACTCGTACAAACAACTCTTTGATTCATTGATCCTTTTTGCTGTTTTTAAAACTTTAATTTCATTAACTTTTGCTTAATCTTTAGAATTTCTTTCCTTCTATTGATATTGGATTTGGCTTGTTCTTGGTTTTTCAGGGACTTTGAGATGAAGCATTGAGTTATTTATTTGAGATCATTCTATTTTTCTATTGTAGGCATTCATAGCTATCAACTAATGGCTTTCATTATATCCTGAAAGTATACTTCATTTTCTTTTAATTCTAGAGACTTTGAATATCTTCTCTGATTTTTTCAGTGACCATTTGATCAGACAAGAGTGGATTATTTAATCTCTATGTGCATATATCATTTTTGTGGTTTGTTTTGCTGTTGATTATAGTTTCATTCTGGTATCATCTGTTATCATGCAAGAGATTGCTTCAATAATTTTATACTTATTTAAGCATGCATTATTTCCTAACACATATTCTATGTTCAAAAAGGTTCCACATCCTGATGAGTAAAATACGTATTCAATTGTTGTTGGATGAAACATTCTGTAGATACCTGCTAAATCCATCTATTGTACAGGAAGCCTCAACTCTGCTATTTGTTTGTTGATTTTTGTTGTTGGTTGTTGTTATTGTTCAGGTGACCTACTTGTAGGAACTGGGTATTGAAGTCCCCTCCTATGATTCTATCCGTATCTACTTGTCCTTTTATGTTCAGTAGTTTCTATTTTATAAAAGAGTTTATCAACACTCAGTGCATAAATATTTACAATTGTTATAAATTCATATTGAATTGTTCTCCCTTTACAAGTTTCTAGTGAAATTTTTTGTTGTTCTCTGGGTCTGTTTTGCCTTGAAGTTCACTTTGTTTGCAAATAGAAGAGCCACTCTTGCTTGTTTTGGGTGTGCTGTTCCCTGAAATATCATTTTCATCCTTTTATTTTTTATTTAAGGTGCATTTTCATGGATGAGTTGTATCTCTGACAAGCAACATAGTGTAGGGTTTTCTTTCTCATTAATTCTACAGTCTTTACATTTTTGCTAGAGGAGATAAAAACATTTACATTGGGCTTTAGTATTAATTGATGTGTACTGAATATCGACAGCTTTTTTAATAAGTGGTACTAGAAAAACTGGCTTTCCACATGCCGAAGACTACAGCCAGACCCATGCCTATCACTATGCACTAAACTAAAGTCACAATGGATCAAAGATCTAAATATTAAAACAAAAACACTAAATCTACTAGAAGAGAAAGTAGGTGAAAGTCTTGAAGACATAGGGGTAGCCAGAAAGTTCATGAACAAAAACCAAACTGCATGGGAAATACTTCAAAGAATCAAAACCTGGGATCTCATCTTATTAAAAAGTTTTCTCACATGAAAATAAATCAGCAACAGAATAAAAAGAAAACCCACAAATTGGGAAACAATTTTATCCAAGTGTCCCTGAGACAAAGGACTTCTATCTAGAACATAGAAAAAATTAAAAATATCAGACCCCCAAATCAAAAGTCCAATCCAAAAATGGGCATGTGAGATGCATATACACTTCTCAGATGAAGAAATACTAAAGAAAAAAATATATATATACATATATATCTACGATAACTGTACTAGTAAAATCTAATGGATTTTTGAAAGGTTAATGTCTAATTTTTTTCTTTTTCACTGTTTGCATGCTTATATCTGTTAATCTGAACAACTAATTTGAAGACAACAATATGCAGTGTAACAACAATTGGTAAGTTCCTATCATCTTGTGTAGTGAAGCTCTGCACTGTTCCTATTTTTTTTTAACTTTTTACTCTCTTTTATGGTTTTGATTAGTCTTGCATTCTTACATCTGGCAGTCTGAGCAACTTCACTGAAGATAACAATATGTATAATAATAACCACTGTTAATTCCTATCTTTTTGAGTCCTGTATCATTTTTATTTTTGCTGTGTTTTGTTTTTTGCTATGTTGTCGATATTTTGCTATTGTTCTTTTTTTATTATTGTCTTTAAAATAAAAAAGTAAAACAAATAAAAACATTAAATCCACTGAAAGAGAAAGTAAGTAGAAATCTTGAAGACTTAGAAGTAGGCAGAGAGTTCATGATCAAAAACCAATCTGCACAGGAAATACTTCAAAGAATTAACAACTGGGATCTTATCTTATTGAAAAGTTTTGCACATCAAAAAAAATCCCCAACAGAGTAAAAAGAAAATCCCTGCATTTGGAAAAAATTTTAGCCAACTGTCCATCAGACAAAGAAGTTTTACTTAGAACATTTCAAGAATTTAAAAAATATGAGGCCTTCAAAATTCAAAGACCCAATAAAAAACGGGCATCTGAGATGAACACGCAGTTCTCAGATTAAGAAATACAAATGACAAATAAATACATAAAAAATGTTCAATATTATTATCTTTCAAGAAATTCAAATTAAAACAACACTGAGAGTCTATATCACCCAAGAAAGAATGGCTATCATTAAGAAATCAACCAATAACAAATGCTGGATGGTCTGTGGGCAAAAGGGAACACTTCTTCACTGTGGTGGGAGTGTACACTGGTGAAACCACTGTGGAAATCAGTTTGGAGATTCATCAAGAAACTATTATTAGAGGTCCTATTTCATACAGCTGTTCCCTCTTTGAGTATTTTTCCACAAGAATTGAAAACATCATACCACAGTGATATATGTGCACTGGTGCTTCAGCAGTGCAATTTGTCATAACTAAATCTTAGAAAGAACACAAAGGCACATCAACTGAGGAATGGATAAAAAATATGTGATAGTCTATACAATGAAGTATTACTCAGCTATAGAGAAAGATAAACCTGAGGCTTTTATAGGTCAATGGTCAGTGATATAGCTCAGCAGCACAGTACCTGCGTGGCAAGCATGAGATCCTGAGTTTGATTCCCCATTCCAAAAAAAAAAAAAATAAGTCAATGGATGCAACTAGAGACCATACTTACAAGTGAAATAAATCAGACCCACATGAGTAAACATCATATTGTTTCACAAGTGTAAGAAACTGAAAGAACAAATAAAATATGAAAGGTACAACAGATATTGTGAAAGGGAAAGAAACTGCTCAGATACAAAACACAACTAGGATGAAGGAAAGAAGAAAAGAAGTAATGAAGGAAGGGAAATTACATATATATATATATATATATATATATATATTAGCTAAGATAATTATACTACTAATTTCTATTGGTTTATTGAAATGAACACTTAATTCTTAATTTATGGATCAATTTGTATGCCTATATCTTGTTATCTGTAAAACTACTTTGAAGAAAGCTGTGTGCAGTATAACAACCATTGTTGATTTCCTAGGGTGTTTTGATACTCCATATCATTTTAAATGTTTTTTAAGTTTTTCATTCTCTTTAAAGTAAAAAAGATTTTATACTCTGGTGTCATCTATTTGTTCTTCTCATAATTCTGTGGGTTCTTTGGGTCCAGCTTTCATAGTATTTTATTACTTTTAGGGCACATGATCTACTGTACCAACCTTGACTTTTTTTTTTTTTTCTTTTCTTTTTGAGACAGGATCTCCCTGTGCAGTTTAGGCTGGCCTTCAGATTACTTTGTGGCCCAGGCAGGGATCCTCTTGCCTCAGCCTCTTGAATTCTGGTATTACAGGCGTGCACCACCACATCTGGCCCAACCTTGTCTTTAGGTCCTAATAGTCTCTCCTCTTAGTGGTTATTTCTGCCATCCACACTTCCACCTAAATGTTTCTTATCTAGAATTTTTGATTGATTCCTTTTTATAATCTGTAATTTTTTGCCAAAGTGTTCATTTATAACTTGTTTTAATTCAAACTACATTTTGTTTATGTCTTCTTTAAGCTTATTGAACACATTATAACCAATGTGCTTTATGTGTTTATTTACATCTACTTTGAGCTCAATGAAAATCTTACACATTTGTTCATGTGTTTCTTGTTGATGTCTTCAAACATTTTAACGATTTTGGCTTTGAGTTATTTGTCACTAACTTGCAAAGAGAAAACAACTGCGAGTTACATCACCATCTCGAAAATCAACCATATGTCAGTCATATAGTATAAAACTTGTTTTAAAAATTTCATACCATTTTGTATAACTCAGAAAAACAGTGAAGTGTTTCTGCTGATGAATACACTGGAATCAGAGGTTGGGGAAGGAGAAAGGAATAATAAAAGGAAGGATGTGGTACAGAAAGAATTAAAAGAGAAAAATACACAAAAACAAATGGAAGAAAGAAAAGAGGAGTGTATTGGTATTATTTTTACACCAGAAATGAAGAGACAAAGGCAGAAGTTTAAAAGGATATGTGCAGAGGCAGGAAAAGGAAGAAAGAAGTAAACATAACAGTATATTAAGAGAAGCTCAAAGAAGTTCAGAGCAAATTTATATGCTGATGGAACAGCTGTATTTGAAAACTCCATACTCAGTTTTTGGTCAGGGTTAATTTGACTCAATTGTGAAAGAAGTTATATAACTTGTAGCAATTACTACTAATTCTTATTTTGTATTTCATGTATACCAATAAAAAGGGAGAAAAAGAAAATACCTAAAACTCCCTCAAATGGAGAGTTCTCTGGCTCCTATTTATAGACTGCAATCAGTGTTTAACCACTGTGCTTTTCTCTCAGTTCACAAATGGAGAGGCCTTATCCTAGGCCACTTGAGAGGCACTAAGCTCTATGGTTTAGCCCTCTATGGTGATGACTAACAAGTTGTGCATGTCAACAGGTGCTTGAGCTCATTTCCCTCCAATGACTTATTTTCTTGCCTACCAGCGAGTAAAGTGGCTGGGGAGTCTGGATGGACTCTCGAGACTGCTTCTCATTCCCTCTGCAGGCAGAGCTAGGTTACATTTCTGCTGTGCTCCTGTGGGTGTGATGAACCAGAAGTTTTCTCCTGTCTTGCAGTCAGGTGTCTTCAATTTTATCAGAGGTGGAGGGAGGACACAGTGGAACCAGTCAAGTTCCTGGCCTTCTACTGACTTGGAAAAACTTCTTTGATCCATACCACCTTTCCTCAAGGATAATGGCCAGTACTGCTCTTTCTGTCTCTCCAGGTGAGACCACCATGGAACCCCTTCCGACCACACCATTAATCTTCAGCTTTCTCCCTGTGCCAAGCTCTCTGTCTACACCTCACAAAGTGTCTCTGTCAAGCCTACAGATTTAATGGCATGTAGGGCTCAGTGGAGTAGGATTCCTGCTTAGGTCAGTAGCATTTGTGGGATGATGGGAGCGGGTTCACATGAGCAGTACTCAGAAAAGGTTTGATGGCCAGTGGTGAAACAGATCCTGTACAGTTGCAGACCTCTACCGCATCTAGAGGGCAGTCAGTAGGTGCAATACCACCTGGGCACAGAGCTTAGTGGTGTGTGGAGGGTGGTAGGAGACTTCGTACTCTGACACTGCTCCAGTGTCTTTCCTATGTGGCAGACCACACCAGTGATAGACGCTCCTCGGTCCTGTGATTCACTGTCTCAGATTCCTCACTACCTGGTTCAGTCCGTAACCAGGACTGAGTCCTTGTTTCTTTCTGACCGGGGCTCGTTAATCCTAAGGAAGTCGCTTCCCTCTCAGTGGCTGTCTGGCTTGTACTTGCCTTTGGTCTCTGACCTGAGCAGTGCTCCCTTGCAAATAGCTTGCTTGCTGTACTGTCTCCCAGCAAGAAGCAATTTAAGAGATATTTACAAATTCTAGAATTTCTTTTTGTGTCTTGTTAGTTTATCCATTCTAAAATCGACTAGCAATAGAAAACTGTCATTATACTTTCATTTACATATTTGTGCACTTTTTCCTGTCATTTTTTGAATATGATGACATCTTTGAAGTCTTTGTTAAATTTGGCATCTGGAGTGCTAGCTTTCTGATGTGAAGATGTGCTTTCTTTGCTTGTTTCACAATTATTTTCTTTACAAACTAGCTAGTTTGGTGAATGTATTGAAGAAGTACAGATCTAGTCCTTGCTGCTTGCTTACTTATTTAGTGAACTGACTAATTGAGCTTTGTGAGTGAAGTCTATCCATGCTGTTCTTTCTCCTTCTCCCCATAGTGAAACTCAGGGCCACGCCCTATAGTATACGCATTGGCACCTTGGGGTGGGATGGTGTTTACTTGAGTGAGATCTTTTCTATGTCTTCTTCTGAACACGCTCACATTGTTAGCTTCACTTATTACATGCAGGAAAGTTAATGGATTCCAAACAGGACAAAATCAACACGATTCAAAAAAATACATATAGTGCTCAAAATGCTGAAAAATATAGAGTACCTTGAAATCAGCAATAAATAAAAGAGAAATCACAAGATACATGGAATAAGATTTTTAAAATTAATTTCATGCCTTCCTTTTTTTAGCAGAAACACTTGAGGCCAGAGGTTAGTGGGGCAAGTAGACTTTTAAAGAAGATTTAATATCAGTTCTTCATAAACACCTCCAAAGATTAAAGAATAGGAATAAAACCGTGTTCTATGCTACTGGTACCACTCGAATACTGAAACTAGACAATTCTTTTCATGAAATGCAAACTACAGCTTAACTTCTCTTAGGACTGTAAACTGGAGTTCGTCGTAAACATATGGGCAAACTAAAGGTAGAAATAAATAAAAAACTTATATTCCATGAACAAGTAGAATATATCTTACGTATGCAAAGTTGATACTAGTTCAGTAAAAATGTTGAGAAGCCATGTAGTCATCTTGACAGGAAAAAATGACATTCAATAGAATCCATTCTTTCATGATAAAAATAATAAATTAATAATTGAAAGGAACTTCTTCAACTTGATAAAGGCTATCCACGAAAACAAGCAAATACAACTAAAGCTAAGGAATATTTCATAGTGAAAGGATGAAGATTTTACCCTAAATCTTGAAATAAAAAAGGGTGTTTATTTTTGCTGTTCTATTCTCATTGCAATGGAGTGTCTAGTCAAGGCTAATTGCAAAAAATAAAAAATAATAAAGTGCATTCTTGATGGAAAGACAAAAATAACTAGCTATATTTGCAAATAACATTATCATGCGTAGAGATAATTCCAAAGATCAGCTAAAAGTATTAAATGTAATGAATACAAAAATTTACATGATATAAAATAATCAATTGTATTACTTTATATTTTCAGTGAAAAATCCAAAAATAAAAGCAAAGCAAAATATTCAATTTATAGTAGTACAAATATTGAATAAAATATTTAAGAATAAATTTAACAAAATGGAAAATATATCCTCTGCAGCATATAAAATACTAATAAAATAAGTAAAAAAGGTATAAATAAATAAATGAGAAAACACTTCAATGCAGACTGGGGGAATCACTACTGTTGTGAAGACACCACACCTCAAACTGATCTACAGACTCAGCATGATTCCTTTCAAAATCTCAGTGCTCTTTTTGGGGAAATTGGATGGCTGATTAGAAAATCCATATTCAATTAGAATGTACCCAGCATAGCAAAGTCAATGCTATAACATAATAGAAAATTTAGCAAATAATTTCAGTAGTATTTACTACAAACCTACAATAACCAAGACAATACAGTACTAGCATAATGATGAGCATGCTCATCAATAGAATGGAATTAAGAGTCCAAAAATAATTTCAATTTTCTATGGTTTTCAAGAAAGGTAATTACACTGATTTTCAACAAGGGTGTCAAAGACAGTTTAAAGGGGGAATGAATAGTCCTTTCAATGAACAATGAGGGGAAAATTGAACAGCTACCTACTAAAGAATAAAATGTCCAAGGTTCCAAACTTCACACCACATACAAAAGTTCACTCAAGATGGACTAAAAACCTAAATATAAAAGCTACAACTATAAAGCTATTAGAAAAATATAGGAATAAGTTTAACTCTGTATGACCCTATCTGAGAAGCTATTTGTTTGTGTGATATAAAAGCATGTCTTAAAATGGATAATAACAGAAGTAATCTAAAAATGTCAAAAAGACTTGACTAAAGATACCTTCAAAGAAAATATGCACATGGCCTGTAATTTCATGAGAGAAATGCTCAGCTT
This sequence comes from Dinomys branickii, assembly GCA_004027595.1. NCBI lineage: Eukaryota > Metazoa > Chordata > Mammalia > Rodentia > Dinomyidae > Dinomys > Dinomys branickii. Next base: position 110,754 of record PVLD010004614.1, read on the forward strand.
CATTAGAAAATGGGCAAAGGTAAATTTAAAACATAGTAGGGTACAGTTTTACACCCAGTAGTATGGCTATAATAAGTGAAAATATACAGCATTGTCTAGTGTGCAGAGAAATTTGAATTTTCATGGTAAGGATAAAAAATGATTCAGCCACCATGGAAAGCAGTTTGACACTTCTTCAACAGTGTAAACACAGAATTGCCATATGCTCATTCCTACTGCTATGTGAGTACCCCAAAGAGTTTTTTAAATGTCCTAAAATAAGAACGTACACATGTGCACTTATAGCAGCGTTATGTACAACAAATGCCCATCAACAAATAAATAAATGAACAATAGAGGTATATCTCTGCGATGGAAAATTATTTTACTATGAAATTAAATAGAGTGTGGATCCTTGCTCTAATGCTTATAAAACTTGCTAGCCCTACGCCAAGTGAAAGAAGGCCTAATATGTAATCTCTTTTACACGAATATATAACTGTGTATATGAGAGGAGTTTCTGGGGCCGGAGGATAGGGAAGTGGAGGAACACTGCATAATGGGTGTAGAATCTTCCTCTAGACTAGAAATGTTTTAGTACTACATAGAGAGAGTCAGCATTCTGCTCATGTAGTCTGTGTATAACGTAGTTACTACGCGTGGTTATGGGACTTTATTGGCCTGAAAGAAATGAAGACAGTTCTGCATGAGACGAGAAAGGAGAGCACAATGGGACAGATAAGGTCCAGACTAGAGAAGCTTCCAGGGTGATACACTCCTTATCAAGGATTTTTCTATTAAAGACCTAAATCAACTAAATTTTAAGATTTGTTACGTATGTGTCACTCATGCTGAAGTCTCTGAACTTACACAATTAGTTAATCTATATTTTAGCTTTTGTGTTTGTTGTTATTGCCTGTGTTTCCCGTGATGTATCCATCATTGTTAAACCTAAAGTTAAAAAGTTTTCTGCTGTTTTCTCTTTAGAGTTTTATAGTTTTCACTCTTGCATTTGAGGTCTTTGATCCATTGTAGCCAATTACTGTATAATTTGTGAAGGCCCAACTTCATTCTTTTGTTTGCAAATGTCTAGTTTTCCAACACCTCTTTACAATACTGTCCTTTGCATTTAATGGATTTGCACTCTTGTCATAAGCCGATTTGCTACGGATGAATAAGTATTTCTGGAATCTGCTGTATTTCATTATTCTGTATGTCTTACGTAGTGCCACTGCTGTAGCATTTGGATTTATGCAGCTTCGTATTAAGATTTCTACTCATGAAATATATGTCCTCTGACTTTGTTCTTAAGATTGTTGTGGATAGTCAGGCCCTGTCTCAGTCCATTTGTACCGCTGTCACAGAACAGTACATACTAGGTAATTGATAGAGAATAGAAAATTCCTTCTCATAATTCACAGGCTGGGAAGCTTGAGATCAAGGCACTGGTACGATCAGAGTTGACATGAGTCCTCTCTGATGCCTTGCTGCTGTGTCCTCTGGAGGGGACAGGGGCTGCATCCTCACATGTGGAAGGGTGACAGGGCCCCACGCTGCACAAAGCCGTTTCCTAATATAATTGAGAAGATCTTATAGCCCCCTTTTAATGCCTCAGCTCTCAATACTGTTACTTAACAAACATCTGATTTTGTAGGGAAGAGATTTAAGATATGGCAAAAAATGTTCCATGTATACAATCATATTGTCTACATATTGAGCCTGTTTTACTTCTTCCTCTCTAATTTGATCAGTTTCTTCCTTTTCTTTCTTGTGTAATTACTCTTACCAGAACTTGCAGTGCACAGTGAATAGCAATGATAAAAAAAAGGAATTTTTGTCCTATCCCTGATCCTGTGGGGAATCTTCTGGTCTTTTGTCACTGACAGAGATATGAGTTGTGAATTTCTTATAAATGTCCTTTGTAATGGTGACCAACTTCCCTCTACTCCTAGTGTTTACTTGTAAATTTTAAAATCAGCTAATATTGGAAGAGAAAAATCTTTCTGGAAATTTGATTCAGGTTTTATAGAATATGTTGACCAAGTAGACAAAGTTGAACCTTAATATTTAATATCTCTTCATTCTTTTGTATGGAAATCTGTAGTTTTTCCTTAGGTTAACACCTAAGTATTTTATTTACTTTATTTTTATAGATACAGTATTTTTATTCCATGTTTTCTTTGATGTTACATAACACAGTGATTAACTCTTATATACTGAATTTATCACTTGAGACATTGCTAAATTTGTATATTAGATCCAGGAATTTTTAGATAGTTGTTTTGCAGGGAGGGATGGAGGGGTTCTACAAGGATAAGTGTGTCATCTGAAAATAAAAATATTTTTTCCTTTCTAGTAAGAATGGCTTTCTTATATCTTGAAATATATTACTCTAGCTAAAACCTTGGGTCACATGGTGAGTAGGCATCCCAAGGAAGTCATCAGTGACTTGTTCTCAGTTCTATGGGGCAAGTGGTCATCTCTCATCATTAAGCTTGGTGTTAGCTGAAGAATATCATGTATATATTTTAACGAAAGAAGAAGTTTACTTCTGTTCCCATTTTGCTAAGAAATCTTGTCTTGAATGGTTACGGAGCTTTTAAATATTTTCCTATAATTATTGATATGGTTATGCTTTTCTTATTAATCTAATGATATGTAACGTACAGTGATTAATTATTGTGTTGAAGAAGGCTTGAATTCTTATAATCAAGCCTCTTTGATTGTGATGTATTATTTTTCTTTTCATATGTTACTGTGTTCTATTATGATCAAAAAACATGGTTAGGGAATTTCAATTCTTTTAAAATTATTGAGGTTTGCTTTATGGTCCAAGATATGGACTGTCTTGATGAGACAAGATTGGGCGCGTTCAGGGTGGTATGACCATAGACTGGACTGTCATGATGAAGATCCTATTAGCCATCTTTTATAGAGCTAAATATTTTTAAAATAGATTTACCCATATGATTACCATTTCTAGTTTCTTCTATTTTTGTACATTTATGTTTTAATTTGGTATCATTTTGCTTATTGTTGAAAGATTTCATCTTACATTTTTGACATGCAGAATCATTACGATTTCTTCTGTCTATTGTATTTCTAATGACCTTTATTTTGTCTCCTTTTAGGGAGTATTTTTTGCTGCACATAGAAACCAACATCTGTACTTTTTCTCTTTCCAGTACTCTAAAAATTTTGCTCTACTGTGACCTATTTTCTACTATTCTTCATGAGAAATGTGTTCATTTTAGTTTTTATTACACTTTTCAATTCACTCATCTTTTCTTTTGTAGTCCTTACCTTTTTAAATGAGATTTGTATTGGAAATATTGCAGTTTCTTTTGTTAAAGTTCAAGTTAAGTCTTTACTGTATATTATGTTTGCCTTTATGTAAATTTTCCTATAGCTTCTTCAAAATATAAAATGAAGCTTTAAAACTGATTTAGAGTTTTTGTCTGCTAATTCTTTCTGCGTTTTTAGTTATGATTGTTTGCATGATAGATTTTTGTTATCATTCCTTGTTTATTTTTCTTTCTTTTTTCTGTATGTTTTGCAACTTTTCATTGGATGACAGACATTGTATATTTTGACTGCTTGTGTATTGGATATTTTAATATTCCTAGAAATACTCTTGAGCTTTTCTTTTACAGTAAGATTGTAATCAAAACCAATCTTCTTCCTTCTAGTGTTGCCTTCAAGTTTTTTGGTATTGCCACAGGAGGACGTTTAGTTTAAGGGCAATAGCACCTCCGTTTCTCAGTCCTCTAACCGATGGCTGATCAACTTCAAGGGGTTTTTACTTTGGCTAACAGAAAAGGGCATTTTCAGAATTTTGTGTTTGTTTCAGAGATTTTTTTCCCCTCCTATCCTCTAAGTGTCTCTTTTGCTGATGGTGCACAGTATCTCAGCTCCATGTGCTGGTCAGTCCTCAGCCAACGATCTGGACTCTCTGCATGTTCCTGAGGCTTTTTCTCTGAAACACTGTCCTTGAGTTGTCTGCCTTCAGAACTCTATTTGTCTTGGCTTTTCTAGAATTTCTGATCTGTTTCTACATCTTGGGAAGGTCCTTGGCTTTCCACTGCTTTTCTCTGCCTAGTCCATGGCAATTCTCCAGACAGTAAACTGAAACAAATACTTGGAAAGAGTTCACTCACTTTTTCCTCTCCCAGTATCAATTTCTCTTGCACAAAGCCCAGTGGCTCAAAACACTGTATTATAATCTTTGAAGTTTGTGCATTGTTTCACAAAAGAAAATACACATGACCCTTGCATTTCCATCTTGTCTGGAAGTAGGGTTTCCATGTCAAATTTTTAGCACTGAAATTATATCCTTAAGCCGCCTTGTTCTGATTTCTTGAATTAACAATTGTCAAATATCTTCATATTATTTCTTAACATATGTCAGGTAGTAATTTTATGCCTTATTATGATGAACTACATTATATTATTTAGCTTAATAACACTACTAAGAATTTTTTCTAGCCATTTCAAGTAGTTAGAGCAGTCTTCTTTTTTATTGTGTATGGAGTATGGATTTGGTTTTCCACCTTAATTTTATTAAACACAAATAATTGTAAATCTAAAAAGTGCTCCCTAAGGATCCTCAATATAGTAAAATAGAAACTTTTTACAACTAAATCACCCTAGACCTTTTCTTGAAATACCTTTCAGTTCAATAATCTAACATCTGATCTAATGTTATATGGCAGGGTAAGCTAATTTATTTTTACTGCAGGGAATACCACCTTTAATCATAAAGTACTATATATCCTTTAATTAAACAAAAGAAAAACAAAACTACAACTAGGTCAAAGATTAAGGATCGTATTTTTCTACCCAATTCTAAGACTCAAGTCATCAGTCCTTGTCCCAGGATTGAACTCTTTTAGGATATTTGACTCTGGGAAATCAATCATCTGTAAAGAAGTCAATTATACTTTATGGCAAAAATAAAACTATCATACACTGTTTCAGGAGGAATCGCTCATTTGAGTCCCACCTGCATACTCAGGAACTTAAGACTCTATCCAAAAATATAATTTTTTTTAAAAAAGGGATGGGAATGTAATCCAGTTGGAAAGCCAGTTTCAGTCCCCCATATGAACACACACACACACACACACACACACACACACACACACACACACCCCTTACCATAGCTGAGATCATCAGAACATTTTTAACTTTTAAAGCTATATAATTATTATTTTAGATCTTTTCTCAGAGTTTCTCTTGCATTATTACATTTACATGATTTTCTCCAAGCCCTTAAATTCTCAGAGCCTGTCTGATGCTGGGTAAACATACAAATACTAATACCCATAATTTCCTATGCATAAATCATTTATAGATAAAGGATAATCCAAATTCAAATTCAAAAGTAATTTATAGTAAAGTAATCTGCCTAGTATAGATTTACAGTATATTTAGTGATGATTTTAATACTGTACACATTATTTAACATTTATTCTCTTCCAAGACACTGTACTGCACAGATATCATTGCATCTTACTTTAATATTAGAATCATGATTTTATTACCCAGTAGGGTCAGATTTAAGTAAAGTCCTCATAGAAATTTGTTTCAATGAACTTTCTATCTGATTGAATACTAAAAGAACCTAAAGTTTTTTTATAAGTTAAAATTGTACACAATATTTCTAGTGCTATTTCTTTAATATGAATTATTTTAAAATAATCATGTTTTGTATTTTTTGGTTCATGGAAATATTACTATAGTAGCAATTAATGTTATGTGCTTATGCTTTATTTTGAACATGATGGCCATGGTAATACAACTCCCAAATAGGAAAAGATTTTTGAACGTGAAAAACTGTATTAATAATTACCCCAGAATATAAACTGGGAGTACTAGTCACATTTACTAAGCAGCTTGGTACAGTGGAAAAATACTGCAATTAAGAGCAATTTTGTTTCTTTATCTTCTCATATATAAATGTTATTTTAAGATAGTGAGAACCAACTGATTTGCTCTATATGGATATATTGCCTCAATATTTTATAGTATCTACTGGTGCCTGCATAGATTAGATTTCCCCAGTTTCTTGTTGAAGAGTGAGTTACACTCACATAAATGGATTATTTTGATATGCATTTACAGTTTATAATGTACATTTGTGATTATTAATAAAATCTGACATCATCTTAATATGAAATCTTTATTAATGTAGGTAACACTGATTTCTCGCAATGACCATTTGTAAGAAGTTAGAATAAAATCCTTTTTGAAAATAGTGAGAAACAACTTGACCATGAGTATACCAGTTCATTCCACCAGACCTCATACTGAAGTAACTTTGACTCAAAAAGGCTTGAATAATAACAATAGTAGTCAACAGTGCAGTTTCCTCCCCATAATATGCTCTGGATCTCAGTGAGCAAGTGACTTTGGGGCATGTTGCACTGGTTTATTTAAGGCCAGTTTGAAAGATTCAAAGTATATTCCCATGAATTCTCAATAAGGATGCTCCTTCATCATAGAAGTATTTATTTAGATCCTTCACAACTTTCTCAGAGGTCTGGAAGCGAAATAAATATGTTTTCAGTTTAACTATTATTTATTTCTTAGATGTCCAAATGGTGCCCTTCACTAGCTAGCTTCAGGTTCCAATGTAATAAGTAAGAAAAAAAATACAATAAATTAAAATGCTTGAGAAAACAGCTTAGAGCAACACTAGAACAGCATGGCAAGAATCATTACAGTAGAAAATACCGTTAATCTTGCTGCATCACTACTTGTGACAATCAGGGCGCATAATTTTGCTTGATTTTCTGTATGGCCTACGCACAGAGAATTTGCCAAATAATTTTTAGTCGGTACTTAAAACTGCATATTGGGTAATGAATAAATTTAAAAATCCTGAAAATTTAAATATACTAATGGAAAGGGAAACAGTTTATGAGGTGCCTCAGTTATGTTAAAGAAATTTAAACCTCAATATTTTAGAAAATAGAATATTTGTATCATTGAGTAGTTTATTTCAGTTAAACTTTAACAAATTAGAAACATACATTAGTTCCATTTAATATTAAGATACTGTCTGTGATGTTTGGTTCCATTAAAAAAACAATGGCAAGGACACTGATGTATTTGTAACATTTTGCAGTCTTGATTCCCCCTACCTGGAGTGATAAGTCAGGATAAGTGATTTTATGAAAAAAGAACAAAATATTTAAACTAATGCAGACATAATGATATACATAATGAATAAGATTATACAAACCAAGACACTAATTTTGCACAGGAGTATTAACTGAGGATCTTCTAAGATGTTTGTATTTTAGAATAAAGGTAACATATTTCAAGATTAATCTGCAATAATAGATTATTTTGAGCCTAGATGTAGTGTGTTCTTCCCTTCAGAGAGGTGGGATGTCATTTTTCCAAGTCGTACGTGTACTGGTAAGCCTTCCCATTGCTGGGACAAAACATGTGATACCCATAATTTATGCAAGCAAAGGATTATGGTAGCTTGTGGGTTCAGAGGTTTCGTGGTAAGGCATCTCCAAAGGAGAAACGTCCTGGCAGAAGGGCACAGCGAAACAAACCTTCTCATTTCCTGGTGGCCAGGAAGCAGACCACAGGAGAGGAATGCTATACCAGAAAGTGCCAGAGACTGACTTTAGCCCCCATATTCCTACCCCTATGAACCACCGTAACACACCCAGAAATATGCTCTACTGTTTCCTAGGCACCTATGAAGCCTATCAAGTGAATAAAGAAGTATTGTCTATCACATATCATGCAAGCCTCTGCCCCTTTCCTTCGAAACATTTAACCATGTGTCATACTAAAATTTATTTTTCTATTATCCAGTCATCTCCACAATGAGCTCAGTAAACACAGGTTTTGTTCATGGCTCTATCACAGTGACTAAAAACATGTTCAACATATGTGGATTCAGTCAAGATTGACTGAATAAATATTTGGGTTCCTTTGGGGCTTAGAGATCCTGGAGCTCCCACCCTGCAGAGTGCAATATCTTTGGACATTCTTTTCTCACTGTGAAATACAAGAGCATTTAACAGGGGAAATCATCTCCACTATGGGGACAAGAAACGGGCACTTGAATAAAACTTCAGAGTCAAATGGGAGACTCAAAAGTTAGAAACCTCACTTTAAAGGCAGTTGGAAGGTAAGATAAAATTCCTTGCTGCAGTCAGTAAAATACAAACAGAAGGGAAAGAAGCAAAAGTAATTCCATTCTAAAATCTTAAGATTTTTTCCCAAAAGACCACCTGGTTTATTGTTAAACACATTATTGAGCTCTGCACACTCTGTTTTTCTAAAAGAACCATTAAAGAGCTCATTCAAGACTGCTGTTTGCACCCTTAGATTTCAGTAGCCCTTAAATGTGGCCATTATCGGTGTCTCTAAGGTCTTCAGTGGCACAGGGGTAGATTCAACACTGGGTACTTTGAGAAGAAGAAAGAACCCCATGACTACTGCCGGCTGTCAGAGTGGTCATTTAGATACTATAGTTTAGGGGTAGCTCCTCAGTTCAAAGCACATATTCACTGTGTAATACCTGAGGATGCATATTGCTCCTAGCAATGGTAAAATACTGCCTGTAGATAGTGTGCAAGTAGAGCCATTATTTACCTGAATGTTTCAGTTCTTTAAGTATAAAATGATTTTTTTCTAGGGCTGGGGATGTAGCTCAGCAATACAAGTGTCTGCCTCTCAAGGGCAAGTTCCTGAGTTTGATTCCTGGTACCAAAAAAAAAAAGTATAAAATGGTTTGTTCTTCTCTAAAATGTTGATAGATATTAGGTCTAACTTGGAGCTTAATTTATATTGGCCTCGCGGCAACTTTAGATATTTTAATTCAAAGTCGAGGACCTTAATTTTGAAATTTTGCTCCTGAAAAGTAGATGGATAAATTTTTAACACTCATTCTTAAGGATAACTGCTTTTAGACAGTCGAAATTCTTTGAAGGCAGCTTTTGCATTAAAATGTCAATTTTAAACAGCTAAAATAAGTTGTATTTATACCTAACTTTAGTAAGAAATAAAACTTTAGCATTTTGGCTTATAATATTCTATCATGGAGAATGCAGTGTTAGGAGAAGAAATATTGGAACCGTTTGCATTCTTAAACATTTAACATTATCCCATGGTTTTTCAAGTGTGATCATGCCTTAGAAAAGTATTTTTGAAAAAAGAAAATTAAGTAATAAGAAGAGCAATTGAGCTAGATTGTGTGGTCAAAATGTGTTATAAAATGTTCAAAATGATAATATGTGACTGTTTTCCACCTGTACAAAGAATAAATACATTTGCATATATTCATAACTGGATCACACATCTTAACATATCCGTAGTATTCATTTTAGAAAAACGTGACATCTTTAATCTTCTGTTGGTATCCTTTACACATGTCCCTGAAGCACCTTTCAAAATGTTACCTGTGGATTTATAAAGTAGGCAACATTCAAGTGTAAAAGGTTGAATTTAGAAGCCAGGTGTCAATAGTGACATGTCCATAACTGAGTACACACTCTTCTGGAGTCAAATGATTTTCCTTTTCTGTCCGTGATTCACTGTGTTAGTTCCCCATACACTGCATGCTCCGCGCACCTATGGTCAGGCTGGGAGTGCTGGGAGGTGAGCCAGCTACCACTCACAGGAGCAGCCCTTAAGCAAGAAGAAACAGGATTTTGTAAGTAAATTCATGTTTTTCCTTACAGTGTAGGTGAGGTCACTGCGAGACTCTGAGAAATTTTCGGTGTTGTCTTCCAAAGGTCCACTCAGAATAGCACTTTGGTCAACAACATTGTTGTAGAGAACTCCATAGAGGCTTGCTTTGTTTCTCTACCTCATTATCTCACAATCCTTTACTGATGCTTCCCAGAAAAATTCCACAACAAATATATTGCACTCATATCCTTATTTTAGGGTGTACTTCTGTGGAGAACCCAGTGTTTAAGAAAATGTGATCATCCGAGAAAAGTAAGGATGGGGAGGCTAGAGAAGAGGACACTGGAAAAGAAATAACCACAACTTTGAGAAAATAGTGCGAATGAAAAAGAGACAATAACAATTATAAGAAAAGGAAAATGCTATGGAGGCAAATATAAAATAAAAGCAAAACGAATTATAAATTTAAAAAATGTAAAGGAAGGCAAGAAAGGCAATAAAAAGCTAGGGAAGAAAATGATAGAACAAATTAGTTTGTCACCAATTTCTTCTACCTGTCATTCTTTTATCTTATTGTCTTAACCAGGGAGCTTGGTGATTCAGCTATGGTCCTAGAAAGCTGGGACATAAGAAAAGAATAGTTCATACTCAGTGGTCTTTTTGGAGCCTAAAGGTAAACATCAGCTACAAAGGAAAGCAAGCATCAAATTAAAAAATATGTGTATGTGTGTGTGTGTTGTGTACATCAAAGATAGACATGGAAATGAGGAGTCAGAATACAGGGGTGTGAGAGAGATGAGGAGTATCAGGTTAGCATGACTGTATGGCCAGATTAGGCCATGAGTCTTGGGTGTATCTGCTAAAGAGCTTTGCTTCATCTTAATTCACATGGAAAAGAGCTAATTATTGTTTCTCTAAGGGGACATTTATTTTCTTCACTTAGAAGTAGCTATGTAATCACGGACTTGCAGATTCTTACAGTAAGATCTGTTTACTGGGCTGGAGATATAGCTCAGTGTCACAGCACCTTGCAAGATCCTGACTTCAATTCCCTGTACAATAAAAAAAGAATGTGTTTATCTTTATAAGAAACTACCAACACACTTTCCAAAATTTTATACCATGTGCACTCCAAGCAGCAATGGATGACTGTTCCGGTTGCTCCACAGGTACATCAACACTTGGTGTCATCAGTCTTAAACTTTAATAGTGGGTGTAGTGTGATACGTCACAGTGTCAAAGATGACATATGCATGCATTTTTTACAGGTGCACAATGTTTTTAGAGTTTCAAAATAGGTTATACTCTAAGTATTGCTACCAATATAAAAACACGTTCTTAAATAATTTCTTGCTTACCAAGGATCTGATCTAAAAAGTAAGTTGCAGTTCTCAAATCAGATAAGATAAACAAATGTTAATTGTCTCTACATATTTCTCAAATTTAACAATTACATTATTCACGCTCAAGTACCTAAAGATTTTAACATATTGCTTTTTTTAAAGAATAAATAAGCTACCTCTTTACCACTATATCAGCATAACAAAAATCCCTGAACTATTTAAACAGCATGGTCCTGAGAATCAAGTATTGTGGAATTATTCAGATGAAAATTGTTATATATTAAACTCTGCATCACCTTTCCATAAATATTATAGTTTTCTTAAAGCTTTCTAAAATATACTGTTGTAAAAACGCATAAATCTTATCACATTCTAATTATCATTGCATTGACATAAAGTCTGAGTCTAGAATTTTAGTGACCAGTTGGAGCCAAAAACTCACATATTTGATGTTTCCATAGCAATGGACTTGCTAGATACATGAACTGATAAATTTAAATGAATATATTAATAAGAGATTGCTATAAACATTTTTCTTAACATTTCAGTAACAATTTCCTACCATTGAAAGGAACATTGCATTGCTTATTTACTTTTAAATAATGTCACTTTTGAATCATGATCAATTTATAGACCTATAAAATAGTAATATAACAAAACCAATGAAAATGAGTATTGCACACAAACAATAAAATATTAATGATGTCAAAATATATTCTGAATGCAAAGAACCATGTAAACTTAGATTGGGAAGTTAATATATGAGTTCTTAAAGCATGTACCTAATCCTTAAGAAAAATAATTAAGAATAAAAAGGATTTTTTCCTACAAATAATTAATTTTATATTCCAAAAGTTTTACAATAACATGGACAAAGTATTTTTCTCTTTAATTTTGATACTATCAGTATGCCATTATAACATTTAGTCTGAGGTGTTATAGTGTAATACAGACTGGTTTTAAAATTGTTCTCAAAGAATATGTCTTTTTTTTTTTTTTTTTTTTTTTAGAAACATAAAAGTACAAAAACATATTGACAAACAGACACCCATTATCATAGAAAATAGTACAATCACAACTAATCTACAGACAAGGTGATATGGTCTCAACAGTAGTTGTTGCTTTATCCATTGATATCTTCGAATTGTAGATGTATGGACCCATATACAGACATGCAAATTTAGTCAGACAGTTTATCCTCT